>CM063109.1:21682820-21732820 GCA_031841125.1 Acanthococcus lagerstroemiae | reverse complement strand
AATTTTTTCCTAATCATATTTCTTAATATGTTCTCTAACATTTTTCTTCACCAATTTTTGTATTTTAGTACGCTCAGGTTTGTTTAATGGTGTTTTATTTCTATTTTTCCAAAGGTTATTCTTCCTGATTCGAGAGTCTATTTTGAAAGCTTATCCTGGTTTTCTCTTTAGCCTCGTCACTCCAAACTCTTCAACTGTGTGTTTTTAAAGCTTGATCCATACTGTCGTCAACATTTTCCTCGAATTTCATTTCCTCTTGCACTGATCTTAGTTTCTGGCGTGCGTCCTCTTCCTTTCTGACTGGGATAATCTGCCTTCTTTTCCATTTACCCTTTCTGTGATTTTTATACTGGACTCACTGCGCCGGGATGCTCAATTATACTTATCCACATGAGATATCAATTCACAGACCGTCGCCAATAAAGTCTCGAAAATTGAGAAACAGATTTTCGAAGTTGGAGGTGGGGGACACCCCTCCAACTCATGAGAGATGAAATAGGAAAAATAAAAAGTTCAACCAGATCCGAAAAATCGATAAATTAAATTTCCAAAGCTAGGGCCACAATCTATCTCTTGGCTTCACAAAACTACCGATCGAAACAAATAATCAAGTTTATGAAACATAAGTTTCAAAATTCGAACAACCGGGAAAAAGGGGGTCACCTCTCGAGTCCACAAAAGATTCAGATCGTGAGAATAAAAAGCACTCGAAGAATAAGCATTAAATTCTGAAAAATCGAGAGTTAAATTTTCAAAGCCTGAGGCAGGGCTCCACCATCGGATCACCAAAACAATTAGATGGAAAAAATAAAAATTTGTGACTGTCCATACTGAAAGGGCACTTCAGTGCAAAAAAATCGACTTTGAGATTATGTTCGATTTTGGTAGGTCAAAGAGTACTGTTTAACACTGTGAGTCTGTGAACTCGAAAAAGCAAAAGTGATAGAGCGCAAGAGTGGTGGACGTCTATAGGCTATCGCGTTCTCGAGATTCCCGTTTTTATCTTTAAGTGTCCCCTGTAAAATTAATGTTTTGGACCGACGTGCCCTTTTAATTTGGACGGTCACATTTATCGAAAAATAATGTTTAAAGTAGATAAACGGCTGCACAAAAGATCCCAATTGAAAAAATAAAAAGGTTTCCAAAAATATTTTTAAAGACCGAAAAAAATTCTACTCCTCGGGTCCACAAAATGGAAAAGGTCACTAAAAATATTTCTAAAGGCCAAAAAATCGAGAATTAGATTTTCGGAGTTCGGGTGGGGGGTACCACCCCGCGGCTCCACCAAAGACTTCGATCAGACAAATAAGGGGGTTCATAGAAAATTATTTTTCACGTCAGAAAAATCGAGAATTTGATTTCCAGAGTTGGAGGTGGGGTCAACACATCGGGACCACAATAGATTTGAATCGAAAAAATAAAAATTTCGTCAAGAATAAATCTGAAAGCCCGGAAAATCGAGATTTATATTTTAGCAGGCAACGGGGGGAGGGTCTATCCCTTGGGTCTACATATGATTTCGATCGAACAATAGAAGGGTTATGGAAAATCAGCTTTCAATACCTACCAAACAAGAATTTCATGACCGGAGTTGGGGGCGAGGAATCCACCCCTCTGATCCATATAATACATCGATTAACTACGTAAAGGGTCCAAAGAAAACTATATATTGTTGAAGACTGAAGAATCAAGAATTAGACTTCCGGAGTTGGGAGCAGTGTCAATCCTTTGGTCCTATAGAAAACATGAACAGTTCATCGAAAGTAATTTTTTAAAGGCCGAAAAATCAATAATTACACTTTCAGGGTTTGGACGGGGGTCTACTTTTTGAGTCTACAGAATGTATCAATCGAAAAAAGAAGTTAAAAACAATTGCAAAGTTTGAAGCATCGAGAGGTAGATTTCCAGGAATTCGGGATGCGTTTTACCTCTCAAATCCACATTAGATTTCGACCGAAAAATAAATTATAGCAACAATACGTACTTTTAAAGGCCAAAATATCGAAAATAATATTTTTGTGGTTGGGGAGGGGAGGAGGCACCCGCCTGATCCACAAAAAGGTACGATCAACAAAATGAGAGGTTCGCGGAAAATTATTTATAAAGCCTGAATATTCCAGAATTGGACTTCCAAAGTTGGGGGTGTGGTCGACCCTCTCGGCCCCATAAAAGATTCCAATTGAAATACAAAAATGGTCATCAAAAATATTTCTGACGATCGAAAAATCAAGAATTAGATTTTCGAAGTTGTGGGCGGCGGATCACTCGTCCTCGGGTCCACAAAATACTGTGAACAAAGAAATAAGCATGGGCTCACGGAAAATTATTTCTTAAGCCGATAAAATAAAGAATTCAATTTCCGGAGTTGAGGGCGGAGACAGTCCATTGGTTCCACGATATTATATTTTTTTTTTTAGTTACTGAGAGTGTTATTGCCTTGCTGCTATAATCAAACTATTATTAAAGCAAACGTAAATTATTAGAAGAGGATTAACGTATTATTTGAATTGAAAACATAAGTCGTTCTCCAAGAATAACTTTGAGAAGCTGAAAAATCGAGTTTTTTTGATTTTCGTCGTGGGTGGGGAGTTATTCCTTGATCCACAAAAGATCTCGATTAAACATAAGGGGTTTATGGAAAATTGTTTTTTAACACCTACAATCGAGAATTTAATTACTGGAGTTGGGGTGCGGTCGACCCCTCAGAACCACAAATTATTTCAAACGAAAAAAAAAAGTTCACCAACGAAAACTCGAAAATATACTCTTTTGGTGTTGGGGGCGCGAGTTCACTTCTCCAGTGTACAAAATGTATCAGTTGAAAAAAGGGGAGTTTACGTAAAATATTTCAGAAATTTGAAAAATCCAGAATTAGATTTCCAGAGTTCAGGACGGGCTTCATCACTCAAGTCCACAATAGCTTCCGTCTTTCAGTTACACGTTTAAAACTGCTGAAGTCAACTACTTCTTTCCATGCATTATGGTTTCAAACAAAAATATTTATTTTCTGAATGAGGCCTCGCTTTCATTGACACGGGGCATCCACAAGATGCTACTTTCATCTGAAGGCTCTTTGGTACACTGTGGGCCTCTAATTTCGTCACAGTGTATACATCTTTCTGTTGTACTGTATTACAAAGCACATACATATGTGTTTTTTCACGGACTCTACTCAATGAAAGTGGACCTGTCACCTTGAGCCTCTTCCAGGGGCGGATGGGCCATAGGGCAATTCGGGAAAATGCCCGGTGCGTCGCCGCCATTTTGCCGCTGCGGCGCCGGTATGTTGATAAATGTAGGCATCTATAAAATACTTACAAAATAAAATAAGCGTATGTTGCGACGACAGTCGAAAAACGTGCGGCGGCGCTGATCAATTTAGGGAGAAATAAAGTGATTGAAAAATTTAAATGGACAGGCACATTTTGCGCTGTTTGTCGACCAAACGTGTGTGAGTAACCTCTGCCCATTTTTGGTGGATATACGCCTCGACGTAGCTTCTCCACTTTATTTTATCCTGCGCTAATCTTTGCCACCCGGGGCCCCAGTTCTCTGACGAGTTCATCTGTCTATCTAGTTACTGGTCTACCTATCGTTCTTTTCCTTTGCAGCGTATCCAGTTGAGTAATTTTACTCCCCATCTGTTGCTATCCGCTGTCGCCAGATGCCCTACATATTTCCACTTTAATTGTTCGACATTATATCCTATGTCCCCGCCTCCCACCATTTTGTATAGCTTTGCATTTGAGATTTTGTCTACCCATCGCAGTCCTAGAAGTTTCCTCAACATAGATCTGAACGTAATTTGTAGCTTCACCATTTGTTTCCTGTAAGGGACCAGGTTTGTGTTCCAGACTTGAGGGCTGGTACCGTTGAGCTATTTAGTGTTTCCATTTTGAGGGCGGTTTTGAAATTCCGGCAAAAAATACATTTTAATGCCCAGAAGTTGTTCCACCCCTTTTTAATACGCCTCATAATTTCTTTATCGCTTTCTTCGAAAATAATAATCTGTCCCACAGATCTTCGATTTCCGTTACCTCCTCTATCTCTTGCCCATCGATTATCAGATTTTTAATTTCCCTCTTCCGATTATTTTTGATTTGCTACCATTCAGTTTGAGGCCAGCTTTTTTGCATTCCCTCAATAGCTTTTCTGCCATTTTCTTCAACTCCTTACTATTTTTTGCAAATAAGATAATATCGTTTGCGTACCTTAAATTACTTAGAAATTCTCCATTTATTTCTAGTCCCCTTCTTTTCCAGTTTAGATTGCGAAATACTTCTTCCAAATGAAGTTTAAGAGGTTTGGGGACAAGATATCCCCTTGTTGAACCCTGCTCCCAATTTTGAATTCCCTCCCTTTGCTTTTAAGGCTGGCTCTTGCACTCGAATTTGCATAGCAATTCTGTATATGACTTTAATAAACCCACTTTCAATTCCCTTATTTTCCAGTGCTTTCAACATATATATGTATTTATGATCCACTGAATCAAATGCCTTCTGAAAGCCTATGAAAAATATTTCGCTTTCCACATCATATTCGTGTGTTTTTTCAATAATTTGGTTCACAACGAAAATATTTTCTACAGTTAAGAAGCCTTTTTTGAATCCCGCCTGTTCATTCCCTGATGATTTGAATCCAAATGGTTATACATACGTCTTTTTAAGACTGCCATACATGCTTTAAAGATGTTCGATGTTAAGCATATTGGCTTGTAATTTTCAATGAGTTCCTTCCCTCCTTGTTTGTGTAATATATTATTTTGGCCAAGTTCCACTGTTTTGGACATGTTTTCATAATTCGATTTTGTTAAATAATTTAGCCTGGTGTGGCACTCTCTGATCGCCAAACCTTTTCAGCATTTCGTTCGTAATTCCATCCGGTCCTGGGGCTATGTCATTTTTCAGTCTACGTATTTAGTACGTATTCCACTTCTCTCTCCATTATTTCCGGATTTCTTCCTCCTTTCACCCTCCAGTTTTTGCTATTTTCATGAGCTCGTTTTGCTCGCGGTAAAAGTCCTCGTAAAAAATTGTTGCTGCCTCTACAATTTTTTCTTGATTTTGAGTCACTTTTCCTGTCTGAATCTTTTAGCTTCAGCATAACGTCTCTCCTGCCACCGAGTTCGAGCCTAACTATTTTGGTGGACCAACTTTCTTCCAAAATATCTTGAATTTTTTCCTAATCATATTTCTTAATATGTTCTCTAACATTTTTCTTCACCAATTTTTGTATTTTAGTACGCTCAGGTTTGTTTAATGGTGTTTTATTTCTATTTTTCCAAAGGTTATTCTTCCTGATTCGAGAGTCTATTTGAAAGCTTATCCCTGGTTTTCTCTTTAGCCCTCGTCACTCCAAACTCTTCAACTGTGTTTTTTAAAGCTTGATCCATACTGTCGTCAACATTTTCCTCGAATTTCATTTCCTCTTGCACTGATCTTAGTTTCTGGCGTGCGTCCTCTTCCTTTCTGACTGGGATAATCTGCCTTCTTTTCCATTTACCCTTTCTGTGATTTTTATACTGGACTCACTGCGCCGGGATGCTCAATTATACTTATCCACATGAGATATCAATTCACAGACCGTCGCCAATAAAGTCTCGAAAATTGAGAAACAGATTTTCGAAGTTGGAGGTGGGGGACACCCCTCCAACTCATGAGAGATGAAATAGGAAAAATAAAAAGTTCAACCAGATCCGAAAAATCGATAATTAAATTTCCAAAGCTAGGGCCACAATCTATCTCTTGGCTTCACAAAACTACCGATCGAAACAAATAATCAAGTTTATGAAACATAAGTTTCAAAATTCGAACAACCGGGAAAAAGGGGGTCACCTCTCGAGTCCACAAAAGATTCAGATCGTGAGAATAAAAAGCACTCGAAGAATAAGCATTAAATTCTGAAAAATCGAGAGTTAAATTTTCAAAGCCTGAGGCAGGGCTCCACCATCGGATCACCAAAACAATTAGATGGAAAAAATAAAAATTTGTGACTGTCCATACTGAAAGGGCACTTCAGTGCAAAAAAATCGACTTTGAGATTATGTTCGATTTTGGTAGGTCAAAGAGTACTGTTTAACACTGTGAGTCTGTGAACTCGAAAAAGCAAAAGTGATAGAGCGCAAGAGTGGTGGACGTCTATAGGCTATCGCGTTCTCGAGATTCCCGTTTTTATCTTTAAGTGTCCCCTGTAAAATTAATGTTTTGGACCGACGTGCCCTTTTAATTTGGACGGTCACATTTATCGAAGAATAATGTTTAAAGTAGATAAACGGCTGCACGAAAGATCCCAATTGAAAAAATAAAAAGGTCTCCAAAAATATTTTTAAAGACCGAAAAATTGAGAATTCTACTCCTCAGGTCCACAAAACACTTCCGATCAGAACAAAAGAGTTTGAAGGAGAATTTATTTCTTAAGTCTGAAAAATCGAGAATTTGATTTTCGGAGTTGGGAGTTGGGTCCACCCCTTAGATGCACAAAGTAGTTATATCGACAAAATAAGGGGTTCGCGGTAAAGTACTGTTCAAGACGGAAAATCATGAATTAGATTTACAGAGTTGGGAGCGGGGTGCACTCCTCATCCCCAAAAATCTACAAATTGAAAAAATAAAAAGGTTACCGAAAATATTCTTGTATGCCGAAAATTCGTGAATTAGAATGTTCGGACTTGTGGGTGGGGGCACCACCATTCGAGTCCACAGGAGGCTTATAATACAACAACTATGGTTTTACGGAAAACAATTTCTCAAGCCTATAGATTTTCGGCGTTAAAGTGGTGGTCCACCCCTTGGATCCATAAAAGACCTCGATCCAACATAAATATAAGTTTATCAAAAAATGATTTATAAGCCTGAAAAATCGAGATTTTAATTTCCAAGTCTGGGGTGGGGTCAACTCTTCGGTCTCACATAAGATTTCAATTGAAAAAGTAAACAATCACCGGGAATAAATTTGAGAGGCTGAAAATCGAGAATTAGATTTCTGGGGTTAGGGTGAGGGTCCACCCCTCAGATCCACAAAACACTTCGATTAACAAAATAAGAGGTTCACAGACAATCGTCCTTCAAGCCTGAAAAATCGAGACCAATGTCCGAAGTTGGGAGTGTGGTCAACCCCTCGGAGAAATAAAGAGTTCATCAGAAATAATTTTAAAGGCCAACAAATCAAGAATTGTTGATGGCAAGAATCCACCTCTCGAGTCTAAAAAATGTGGCAATCGAAATGAGAGGAGGTTTATGAAAGATAATTCAGAAGTTGAAAAATCGAGAATTAGATTTCCGGAGTTCAGGATGGGCTCCACCCCTCAAGTCTGCAATAGATTTTATCAAAAAAAGGAAAATAAATATTTAATAATTCAAAGTCGAAAATTAGACTTTCGGAGTTGCGGGTGTAGGTTTACCTATCAGATCCACAAAATACTTCGACCAACGAAACAGAAGTTCACGGAACATTATTGTTCAAGACTGAAAAATCGAGAATTAGACTTCCAGAGACGAAAAATATTTTTAAAGGGCAAAAAATCGAAAATTAGATTTTCGGAATTGGAGTGGGGCTCCACTCCTCGAGTCCGACAAAGACTTTTCGATCAGAAAAATAAGGGGATCTCCGAGAATTATCTTTCACGTCGGAAAAATCGAGTATTTGATTTCCAGGGTTGGGGACGGGGTCAACCCATCGGGACTGAACCATTTGACCCCGCAAATGATAACAACTGAAAAATGGAAAAGGTCACTAAAAATATTTCTAAAGGCCAAAAAATCGAGAATTAGATTTTCGGAGTTCGGGTGGAGTTCCACCCCGCGGCTCCACCAAAGACTTCGATCAGAAAAATAAGGGGGTTCATCGAAAATTATTTTTCACGTCAGAAAAATCGAGAATTTGATTTCCAGAGTTGGAGGTGGGGTCAACCCATCGGGACCACAATAGATGTGAATCAAAAAAATAAAAAATTTCATCAAGAATAACTTTGAAAGCCCGGAAAATCGAGATTTATATTTTAGGAGGCGAGGGGGGTCTATCCCTTGGGTCCACATATGATTTCGATCAAACAAGAGAAGGGTTATGGAAAATCATCTTTCTACCCCTAACAATCAAGAATTTCATGACCGGAGTTGGGGGCGAGGAATCCTTCCCTCTGATCCATACAATACATCGATTAACAAAGTAAGGGGATCAAAGAAAACTATTGTTGAAGATTGAAGAATCGAGAATTAGACTTCCGGAGTTGGGAGCAGAGTCAGTCCTTTGGCCCTACAAATGATTTCAGTAGAAAACATAAACAGTTCATCGAAAGTAATTTTTTAAAGGCCGAAAAATCAATAATTACACTTTCAGGGTTTGGGCGGGGAGTCTACTTTTTGAGTCTACAGAATGTATCAATCGCAAAAAGAAGTTAAAAACAATTGCAAAGTTTGAAGCATCGAGAGGTAGATTTCCAGGAATTCAGGATGCGTTTTACCTCTCAAATCCACATTAGATTTCGACCGAAAAATAAATTATAGTAACTATACGTACTTTTAGCGGCCAAAATATCGCAAATAATATTTTTGTGGTTGGGAGTTGGGGATGGGGAGGGGGCACCCGTCTGATCCACAAAAAGCTTCGATCAACAAAATAAGAGGTTCGCGGAAAATTATTTATAAAGCCTGAATATTCGAGAATTGGACTTCCAAAGTTGGGGGCACGGTCGACCCCTCGGCCCCATAAAAGATTCCAATTGAAATACAATAATGGGGTCACCATTGGCCTGTAATTTTCAATGTGTCGCCCTTTAAACAGTAAACTTGATGTGAAGTCGAAAAAATACATGTTCTGATTAAAACTGCTTTTTTCTCTCGGATAGTATACGACTTTACCTGCAGTGGACACTTCTAAATTTGAAATACTTACATCATATGCATATGAAGGGTACAGGGAAAAAAGGTTCAATGTCACATTTTTTTGAAAATGAAGATATGGGCATCGTTGGATTCAGGATGAGGTGTAGAATCATCCTAAGCACTACGATTTTATAATATAGTAAGATTTCTATACATGGGGGTATCGCCCGACATCGTCAAACGTTCACGATACCCCCCAGTATTAGGAAGATGGTTTTTTACATAAATGATTGTAAAAATATTGCTTATTTCGCAACGAATTCAGTATTTCATTCCATTTAATTCCCGCCCGGAGATGATAACACGGTTTGTTTACTTCCTGGTGGGAATTAAATTGTTTGTTTACTTCCCCGCGGGAATTAAATGGTCATTTATTCCCGGGTTCTTATCACTGAGTCAAAGAGCCACTTTACTCCCAGAAATGACGTCGGTAAAACCTAAATTCATTTCTCAATATTTTGAAATCGTACGACGCACATTATCACATTCTTGTAACGAACTTTCTTCGTTTTCATATTAAATAGTAGTGGAAGAAAACTCGTCATATAGTGGCAAAAAAAATGCCACTCTTCTGACACTCGGGTAACACGCCACTTTATGGCAAAAATAGTCATAAATTGGCAAAAAAATTGCCTCAATCAGTGGCATAAAATTGACACGCTCATTGAGTGACAATTGATGTAAGCGACCTCTGTATATTTCTATGTGGCCAACTTCAGAACTACTCATTTTGCCACTTCATGGCACTTGTGGCAGTTTTGTGACTGCCACTGATCTGCCTCTTGCACATCAGGTACCTGACGAAATATACAAAAACTCTCCTAAACAGTTTGGCAGTTTCTCTTCGGTGATTCTGAATAATACCTTGCGTGAGACAGTCTGGCAAAAATTAGTCCGCTATGTAGGTACTGGGTAGTAGGTCTTAAACAGTTTAACTCTCTTTATTCTACTATCCGTTTTGTGTATTTTGTGTAGTACAGTTCGGCAATATTTAGTAGACTATCATTGCATAAATTCTCCTTTTTGATCGTAATTATTTCTATTATTATTTTTGAATTTACATCAGCTAAGCTATTTTTAGTAAGAGCTGCCTAGACCTGAATAATTTCTTCTAGTTGTTTCAACGACTCTTACAAGACATCACAAGAAAAATTCATAGATTTGTACATACAATAAATAATAGATTTGAAATTACTATTCAGTTTGACCATTTAAACTTGTCCTTTCCACAGACGATGACAAAAATTTAATAAGATAGGCAGAAACCATATCAGTTTCTAATAAGTGGTACAATTGTTTAGGTATGGTGCCTTTTTCTCCGTGTTGAACTTGACACAGTAAAAATGAAATTACAGCAATAGTTGCCTCTGAAATACCAATTTTCGAATTAAGGTAACCGCGTCCAGGTCCAGTATTAACCTTTTTTTTGTCATCATATGCACCCGGAAGTATTTCCAAAGTAGAAACCTTAGACGTAACGTGAACTTTTATACGTGACTACGTATTTTCATCGGTGCAGACGAGCAAAAAAAATAATATAAAAAAAAACCACAACAAGCCAACCTTTAACCAGGTCTAAAAGAGGCCTTTTGAAAAAATTCTTGCCACGGTTCTAACATTGAAAATAGTTCCAAAACCCCTTTAATTTTGATTCTAAAACAATATTTCCATTACGGAATTGATTGATGAAAAATGTAAGCCGTAGCCTGAACTTTGTCAGACGCACATTAATTTACCACAACATGTTGCCGATGTGATGGGTCTCGGAATACCTTATACTGTACTGGGTCTCGGATTGATACACACTACGTGAACAGCGCCCTCTGGTGTAAAGGTGCGCGAACTATTTCTGTATAATTGAAGGTACTCTAGAGACGTTCCGAGGCCCATACGAAAATGCGTATACGTACTGCTTGGAGGGAGGTACCCCAGGAAAACCGGACAACACGGCAAAACGTTCCGAGTCCCGCTACTGGGTCTCGCAACGTCGAAACGGGTCTCACAAAGATACTGGCGTTTCCAGAAATGGGCTTACCTTTACCGTAGCACATATATATATATATATATATATATATATATATAAGGAAACCTGAAATTCAGCCACTATTACAGTCGTGTTCTAAACACTCTGAAACGCAAAAAAAAACATTGCCCCCGCCCCTAACTTCACAACTGTGACGAGTGTAATACCTCCCTTTTCTTCGAAAAGTCGGTAAAAAAAACTTGACCATAAGTGGCACTTTATCTTATTATAAAACTGAAAAGTCTGGGTGTGTACTACCTAAAGTAGCATCAATTTATGAATCTTATAAAACTGAAGGGTCGGGTGAACGTACCGAAGCAATATTTTTATTCTCCGTTAGTGTCTTCATTTCTTTATTCATTTTCCCTGTTTTTATAAGTTTGATTATTTTATTCAATAAAACATTCATTTTTACTGGTTCTTAACAATTACGAGGGTTCTGAAAAAATTATTTTTCAATATAAATAAAAATACTGTGAATCTAAGACGCCCAAATAAAAAATAAAACAACAAAATGTCTGGTCTTTTCTTGTTGTTTTGTAAATCATCTGTAACTTCTTCTTTTTTTTTTTGAGAGGGGAGAGAGAGAGAGAGAGAGAGAGAGAGAGCTGCAAGAATCGAGTGATTTTTTTACAGACAAGAAGCCGCAAGAAAAATCGCTTAATCTTTCTTTGGATTTTCTTCCCTTTTTTCTTGGGGATCTCAGCCAGAATCGAGTGATTTTTTGCCTGTAAAGAGCCTCAGCAAGATCATCTGATTTTTCTTTTTATAATGGAAAGGGGATATTACAATCAGTGCGACCATTTTATAGCCTTAAGAATAGAGGGTCCCTCAAAATGTTTGCTGACTGGGCCTTGTTTCGTGCCACTTCTAAGACGTCATGTAAATTACGACTATCAAATAAAAAGGACCTGACTTTACTTTAATCTTTTCCATTAACTTTGCCAAGTCAAAATCTACATATTCACCAGTTACTATCGCCAGTGTTTCAAAACGCTATCCGCGTTAAACACCTCAAAATACTCATTTTCATCATGAAAATCTATCCTCTCCACATAGCAACCAAGAGAAGGGAAGCACCTACAGATATGACTCAGTTCATTCTTAGAAATCAGGTTTAAGCAAAATGGAAACTTTAGGGCTTGGGAGCTAAACTAACTAGTCCGCCCTCTCTCGAATACAAGAGAAATTGTTACTACGCTTA
This sequence comes from Acanthococcus lagerstroemiae, assembly GCA_031841125.1. NCBI lineage: Eukaryota > Metazoa > Arthropoda > Insecta > Hemiptera > Eriococcidae > Acanthococcus > Acanthococcus lagerstroemiae. The sequence continues at coordinate 21,720,714 of CM063109.1, read as the reverse complement.
CTCTCCACCTACTCCAGTGTAGAAAATCCGGGCCCAGAAGGAAAGAAAACAAAAAAGAAGTGCGAATGATCTCATCCTTGGAAATCATGGCATTGCACACGAGGACCGAAAAAAAAATAACGGATGAAAAAATCGAACCCCTAAAATGTCCGGGCCCGGAGGAATCCACCGTTTGCTCCTCCCGCCCACCAAACCTGTCCAGTATTGTGCAATAGCCTACTTGAAGCATATTTGACCTTCAATGTGAGCACTCTCTGCAAAGACGAAGCCTAACGAATGTTATATGTACATCAGAAAAAGTAGAAATCAGTGAACGCAATGAATCGTAGCATCACTTTAGCTAATGAAAAAAATATTAAAAATGATCATAAGCTACATTTTTGTGGTTTATGAAAATGGCCTGATTGACAGTTATTTTTCGAGACCATAGAAAATTCAGCATTTCATAAAGTTTTCAAGTTAAATGTAGATGAGACGTATAATGTAAATTGTCGTTAATGTGGAACATAAATGTGGTAGCGATGATTAAAATTGGTATAGAGTGTTTAAACTTTTTCAATTGCAATTATCTCGAAGCAGACTTTCCAAAGTTGGGCCTTTCCATTTGCTAGTAGTCAGACGTATTTGCAACAGTAAATTCGAGGCCTGCGTGATAAGAGACCACCTACGTACCCCTGAAAAGACAACTCCAGAATTCGAGCGGAAGTTTTCAAATTAATGTCTCTCGTTTTCACTGTAAACGCTGACTGTGAAGGGAGAAAGTATGTAATTCAGTAATTTTGAAGGAGAATAATCAAACAAGCTTTGACTATGAAAGAGTATTTATGTTCTCATAACATCTATATCTAAGGTAGGTAGTAACATATTATGGTTGGAGTAGAGCTGCTGCTGTTAGCGTTAATTGAGTTTCCGTTATCAATCTCCGAGAGAAGCATACTTGACACCGCATTCATTAATTATCAATTTAATAAAAACATATTATGTAACTACACATTCTGCTTCCAACAACTCGTCCATGATCCTACGCGAAGTACGGTACGATAAAGTGAGCTGATATTTATTCAATATTAGAACCAAACATGGGAATGGAAGAAATGAATGATCGATGCTACTTATTCACGTTCATTTTTCTTGTTCATAAGCCTGAACTATGTAACGTATAGTTGCAGATATCTTATATTGTTCTGATTATGGCAACCATTAGAATATCAATTAACTGATAATCTCGGAAACTCGGTTCTTTGTAGTCCATTTGTTCATGCTTGAGCGTTTATTTATACATTGATAAAATGATACCTCACTTTTCAACAGCCCCATAACCAGAGTTTATGTATGGGTGGGGCTCTATGAACCTTTCGGGGGGCCGAGGCCGATATTTTTTAACAAGCGAACAGAAAAGTATCTTTGCCGAGGGGGCTCAACCACAGCTTGCCCCCTCCTATATGGCTACGGGCCTGCTTTTCAAAACAGTACCTCGATGTCTCATGGATATCTGTAAACCATATAGGTATGTATTTCAAAGGAAAGCAAAACCCTTTTTCAATACGAACATATTTTCAGTAGAATAACGCATTTTTTGAAAATCCGGTTTCAGGGATGTTGCGAGGTCTATCGGTTAAGGGGAGGAGGAATGGTGAAAATAGGTCAAAAATGTCGACTCGGCTTACAAACTCTTTATGTAAGCAGAAAAAGCTGGATGACTGTTTTTCATTTTATAGTGACTTGATATCCAAAGTGCCAAAAGCAAGCAAAAAAAGAAACGCTCGATGACTCTGTTATTTTGTCGACCTCAGAACTGCGAGCTTTTTAAAAGCTGCGCGAGAAAAAGAGAAGTGTTTAGTCTTCTGACCTCAGCGAGGGCATTCAAAATGAAAAAGACCAGAGAGAGTAGAAAAAGCACGGCATTGATCGATAGAATAAACAGATCTGCCGAGGGCGAAACATAAACTGTAGTGTAGCTGAACTAAACTAATGGTCCTGCCCGGCCGACCGAGGAAATAAAAAAACGACAATGAGTAAGGAGAAGCGTGTTTTAGAAGAAATCGCGTGCCGAAAATGCGGGTATGTAGAAGACAAAAGACGTATGTTAGACTGAATCATGCTACATAGGAAGTAGCCAGGCAGGACTATTAGACGATTTGTACAAAAATGTATATTTGAGAGATGTTTGGTGGAGCATATGGCGATGCAGGCATGTCAAATTAGCACCCCCTCCCCAAATACCACACGCCTGACCCCAGAAACTACCCTTTCGCGTATCGTATCAGACAATTGAGAGGAGATGATCACCGCAGAGTAACCACTAAATGGCCAAAAACTTGCCGAGAAATGCTGACTCGTCACAAAAATTTTCCATGCAAGAAAAAAATAAAAAGTTAACGATATTTTTTCGTTCTGCCGACTATACTGATGTACTACTGCCTAAATTGCCAAATATGTGACCGAATTTTCTGGGGGAAAAAAATGCCAACTTCAAGGATTTGTGAGCACACCCAAGCCCTTTCGCTATGCCACGTCCGATTGGGACAAATGCCTCCGTATGCCTTTTTTAGCGACACTCACTTGAAATCTTTCAAATTTTGGTTGAATTCGATCCCCATTATGAGACTAACAGTCCATCGTTTCTGTTTCTTCGCACGGAGAGCTACGTTTTAGAGTTTCATCCTTCATTTATCCCTAAAATGTTCGGTTTGATCAAAACCTGGACGTACATGAACTGTATATGAGCTTGATGAAAACACAAAACCTGATCTAGATACAGTAGATACCCCGTTGAAGAATTCTGCACTCCGAGTATATGACCGCATCAGGAGACGATTATAGAAAATCATTTTTATTGATACAAGCTGCAGCGATTGTCTCCACGCGAATGTATACTTTTGTATGTGGGATGTAGAATAAAAAAACCGACCATACGTCAGAAAATTCAAATTTGGATTTCTAATATTTTGTGAAAACTGTATTACTCTTTCGTATAAGAACATAACTACTTCGTAAAAGTGATTCTAGATAGTGCTAGAGTCGGAGTTTCTCAACACTGAACTCGAAAAGAAGTGAAATAAGAAAACTAACCTAATAATGTTAAGTGCATTATTTACGCGAAATTTTGTTTCGTGACTAAGGTCGGTTTTTTTATTCCACCGTTAAAGGATAGAATCAACCATGTCTTTGCGAAACAAGATTTTAATGATGACGGAAGACTATCACAGTGGTACAGCAGAGGAAATGATGATTCAAACTATGTAAAATACAACATGATATCTCCCACACCAATCCTCCAGACACAAACAAGGCAGGAAGGTAGTGCGAAATCTTTAAACGCTTGCTTTTCAAAATTTTGTTTTCTGACGTAAGGTTGGTTTTCCTATTCCACATCACATATACGTATAAATCGTCTTGCCTAGCTATTTCCTGTGCAGCATGACATAAACGTCTTCTGTCTCCTGCATTTCCGGTACGTGAGCTCTTCTAAAACACGCTATTCTTTTTATTTACTGTCCTTTTTTATCTTACCTCAATCGGGAGGCAGTATGGTAGAGTAAGATGATGCACATTTCGAAGAATGGTCATAGTTTCGTAACAAAACATCCGATGTGACTAAAATTTTGGCTACAGATACTCTGAATCATAATCCATAACTTTTATTTGTATGGTTTCTTATTTTACGCCCACCCAACAGAGGTATAATCATTTTCTCAGGCTCGCTTTTTCAGTCACCATGCCCGATGGGGTGGGTAAAATGGCTTATGGACATTACGTATCAAATAAAACTGCAACGAAAATATGCCGATTGTTTTATTCTAGTATAAAACATATAAAATGTAACTTTTGAGTAGAAATTCTTTCTGTGATTTTTAGCAATCGGCTGGCTTTATGTATGCTGTGGTTTTCTTCACGTATTCCATCGCGTCTTTCAGTTATAATTTCTGTCCAAGACCTTAAAGTGATCTATCTGACGTAATTCGACACCATACCTAATCTGAAATAAAAAATTGAGAAATTTTCGTTAGACCATTAACATTTGAAATTTATTACATATTTATCATAGTGTGGCATCTTTCCCTATTCACACTTTGGCCATCTTACTCAGCCTCAGACACTGCCACACTATGCAACTTCGAGGACAGAAAAAAGTATAATAGCTCGACTTACCGGTAAAACTGATGATCTAACGCATAATATATTGAAAATCGTCAAAAATTAATCACAATTTGGCAGAATTACTTCAAAACGACCAAACATTTTCAAGCAATCCTTCTTAGATAAAAATCGCAGAAAAAATCATAAAAAAAGAACAAATAGGTCTGTGACCATGATACTTTGTTCACAAGGTCTGATATAGAAGCGTTAACTACATCACTTTTATACTACAGCTCTGTTAACATGGCAAACGGATACCTGCGGCATCTTACCCACTGCGTCATCTTACAACTTTACCTCAGTCTCAGTCATAGTTTAGTTACAGTTACAGTTTAGACTCAGTCCAGGTTTATGTTTCGCACTCTGAAGATCTGTTTTTACTATCGATCAATACACGCACTTTCTACACGCTCTCGTTTTCCGATTTCGGATGTTCGCGCTGCGGTCCGGACTAGACACGTCTCTCGTACAAATCCCTCTCCCCCAAAAAAAAACAAAAAAAAAACGTAAAGCTTTAATTGTCCAAATAATATTTCTCACGTTTTAGCAACATCTCGACTTTGAAAACGTGATTATCAAACTATGAATTTAAATATTAAGTAGGCACTGAAAGTATGACTCCCGTTCACAATGACGAAGTCAGAAAATCATAAATGAAATAGCCTTTATTTACAGATTTCAATGTACGAAATTCGTGGTACTAAGATCGATACGTATATGACTACCTCTAACATTCTTATAGAGCTATCATTCTGATTATACAGGGGAGAGAGTGTAATCAGTATTCGAATCATATCTTCATGGTAAATACGGTAAATTAACGTCATTTCCTACGTTCCCGATGATATTTTCATTTCGTTTAGCATTTGATTTGTGCGGTGAAAAATACGGTTTCAGATCTAGATTAATTTCCGGCTCCTCGGCTTTTTCATATTCATCGTGCAACTTCATCAACTTATCCCGCTCACGGTACACCATGCAGAAGGCGCGAAGCGTGAAAAAGTATATCGTTTCTACCGCAGTAAGAACACTAAAACCCAAGAAGAGACCAGCAATGCCACCAAATGCGACTGTAAAACATGCGAAAATATTAACTTAGATCACAGGCGGACTTAGCTGAGAGCTTAGATCACAGAAAATTTTTACAATACATCTCCCCTCTTCCTTCTCCTGGAGGAAAAATACTCCAACTGATGGGGCATAACGACATAATCAACTAATATGTGTCTTCTTAGATCTTACTAGAGAACTTCGCCCCCTGGCAGTTTCGCGGCCCAACTCCCATGAACCGACACTGCTCGACGCTACGCGGTACTAAACCAGATCTTTATGTTTACATTCTTTAAAATAATGTCACTGCTAGGCAAAATTACAATAATAAAACTAATGATGATGTCATGGTAAAGCAACCCAAATAAGATAACTATAATGACGTTCAGAAAAAAGATCAAGATGTCATCACGCTGCTAGGGATGTCACTGCTAGGCGAACTGGATTTGTAAACTACAGAAACACAGAACTACAGTCTCGGATCCCACGTAACTGTTATAGGAGAGGGCTGGAGGTAGTTTTGTGACATCAACCTAGAATGCTCGACAGAAGAAGTACCCTCTCATATAATCCAGCATAACTGGTCAACCCCTACTGCATTTATCGAGTAGGTCACTTGTCAAGTGCGTCTCTTGAATCACATGTCTATCTGTGTCTGACTCCATGTAGAGATCAGTTGTCGATAATGTATACATTAGAGATTAATTTCTCCAGTCTAATGTCTTCTCTTTATGTATTATCAGTAGAGGAGAAATTTGGTGTGTCCTAAGTCTCATGTCTGCGTTATGTCTGTCTCTCTGTCTTCGCGGAACTGGAGGCAATGACCCGTTGGATCGAGTCGGCCGGGTTCGGCCTAGCAGCCAAGAAGACAGAAGCGGTGTTGTTTATACGTCGTCGACCGTACAACCCTCCTTTTTTTCGCCTGAAGGGAGCTGAGATTGCGCCCTGTACAGCCCTGAAGTACCTCAGGCTGTGGTTCGACGGGAAGCTGTCGTTCAGAGAACACGTGAAGAGGACAGCGCAGAAAGCGGAGAGATTAAGCCGACTCATGTCGCAGAGAAGAAACGTAAGCTGCTGGCGAACGTCGCCATGTCGGTCCTCCTGTATGGGGCGCCAATCTGGTCCGACGTCATCGGTGCCAGGGAGTACAGAAGAACCTATCTGCTAAGGGTCCAACGGAAGGCTGCACTGAGGTGTGTCAGTGCCCATTGCACTGTCTCCACAGAGACAGTTTGCGCGCTAGCAGGTACACCGCCAGTGGAATTACTAGCGGATAAGCGGAACAGGGTATACAGCGCGACGCGGAAGATGCCACCGAAGAGCAGTGCGGCGCTACAGCGGGTTAAGCGGGATAATAGGCAATCCACGCTTCACATGTGGGCAGAGCGACTCTCCCGCAGTACCAAGGGGGAGTGGCTCCGACTGCTAGTACGCGACCTCAACGCGTGGTTGGGCAGACGCCATGGCCAGCTGGGCTTCTACATCACGCAGGTGATGAGCGGCCTTGGAGTCTTCAACAAGCACCTGCACCGGATGGGCATGGCAGAAAGCCCGCAATGCTACTACTACGCTGCAAAAGAGCGAAATGATGAGGCCTGGCACACCCTGTTCGAGTGTCCGGCATTCGACCAAGAGAGGGAAGAATCTGCAGCCGCCTTTCAAAACGCGGCCGTTGAGCCGCTTACACTGGTGAACCTGGTCCCGACTATGCTGAAGAGCAGCGCGGGACAGGATCAGGCAGCTGCTTTTGTCAAGAAAAAGTTGGGCCGCGAGATGGAGCTGGAGTGGCAGAGACAAAGGCAGCGGACACAGCACCCTATGCCGGGCACTCGCCATGGCCCACCAACATCAACGACAACAACGACGATTTCGCGGCTGCCAACAACCGACGAAGAAGACGATCTAGATGATCCGGCGCAACTCGACAGCGAAGAGACAGAAGAATAAGACGCCGTAGATTCGCCACCGTGAAGAGGCGACAGGAGAAATGGGGGTGGCAGGAGCTATCCCAAAGTGATCCCCCCTATTCTGACGCAAACCCATTCGGGGCGTTTCCGGGATGGGGGGGTGCGAGGTCCCGGGGCCAATTTGGCATGCGTGCATCGCCATACACCCCTCTATCATCGATGTCTTTGTCTTATCAGCAATATTATACATATTTGGCAATGTCGTAAACGCTCACTGGGTGGCCGTCACTTTGATTAGCTTATGAGAGAGTAATGATAAAAATTTTAACGTATGTGAAATCTGGAAGTTTAGCTAAACTAAAAGATTTCAATCTCAACAAAACTTATTCTTATGATTTTTTATACAAATGCCGACTTGATAAACTATTTGGAAAAGAATTGTCTGTTTAAAATCGTGTAAATGTCACTGATAACAGACAGCTTGCCACCCAGTGAGATGTCATCGCAGTTGACGACATTGCCAAATAGACAAATCCTATGTCTGTCCTTATTGGATTTTTCAGGCTGTCGTTATATCTTACTAGCAGCCCCCCTATACCCACCATAAGCAGAAGACCCCGAATAACGCAGACCTACTCCCAGGAAGACCAGTGATCGCGAAGCCAGGCGCCCCCATCAGCACCCTCAGCATCCCCACAGAGCAGGAAAAAAGGGAAACCCTGGGCACAATTGCATGTAATTTTGAATTTAGAGTTGGAGATAGCTAATAATGGTGGATACCATATTTCTAACGCCCCTGGATCCGCCGAAAGGGGCAGAGACAAAATAACTTTTATTTATATTAGCGATTAGAGATTTTTACCACATAATAATTTCTGAAGGGAGGCAGTTACAGCCACCAAATTTCAACACAATGTTCAGAAATTCAATGTAAAACACTTCCGAAACGTCCAAGTCGAAAAAATTAGAATGTCAAGAAAACGCAAAATCTTATGGCCCCCTTATAATAAGGGTACCGAAATTTTTTATAGCCTAAAACCTATTCAGAGTTCATACGAATACAACCAGAAAATACGAACCCCTTAGCTCTTACGTCAAAGAAACACTTTTATATAAATTGGAGAGATCTGCAGGGAAGGAGATGGCAACCATCAGTAACATTTATATCGGGTTCCCTAAGAAAAAGTAGCGAGTTGACCCCTGCAATTTTTCGATTTTTCAGGTAAGCAATCTGCCTGGCATTATTTACCCATGGAGGAGACGGGGGCGAATATTATTTTTAATATCTTCTTCTTCTGGCGCCATATCCGATGCCGGAAGCTGGCAGTCTCGGTTTCTGACGCACGACTCTCCTGGATAGGTTAGTCGCGGGGCAGTTTACCGTTGTTACCCCCGAGGTTTTATAGCGTTAGAATTTTCTTTCGCTGTGCCGAAGAATGTGCAGCCGTACACTTGTTTCACGACGTTGAGTAAGCTCTCCACAACGTGCGCACACACAGTGCCAATCTTTCTGATCTGGTGGTAACACGCCGTGCGATTGTAATGCCTTGTTCGTGTGAACTGGCGGGGTTACAGGACGCGCTCTGTTTCCACCATACTGTAGTCGCTGTGTTTGCTAGGATATTAGTGGGGTATTCGAATATCACTAGCTCTTCCCGGCGTTGGTAGCGCTCGAATCCGAGAGATGCAAGTATTGTGAAGGGGGTATGTTCCCACTCAACCAAACATATGTTTTCATTGTCTTTATGATTACTGAATTATGAACTAATATGTTTTTATCAACTCTATCTCAATCAGTTGAGGACACAGAGATTAGATATCACATGATAAACCTAACCTTCCTCTCTCGCTCTGATGGTATCAACACATAGACCTTCTGTGTCTTTTGTCTTCTATTTTCTGCCGCCACAAGGAGATTGTATGAAGACATAATCAAAAAAATTAGACATAATGAAAACATAGATATAAAAAGACATGATAGTTGATAATGTCGTAATACCAGCTAGATTTTTTTTCTCCAAGAGAGGTCGAGGTAGTGGGAGACGGAAGGAAAAAATCAAGTTTCTAATTCGAAAAACGATTCTGTTGGATATTATTCAGTTTGTTTTAGCTCTGGAAATGATAGACCTCATATTCTGAAATTCTGGTCAAATTATACTGACATCACTGCGAAAAATACTGTCTCAATACCTCCGACCTCTTGCGAAACCCCAAAAGCTGGTTGTTTTTAAAAACAGAGATAGTCAGCTTTTGTTGGACCCAGTTAGATATTCTTTGATCTGTCATTTTTGCCCTGACACCGTCCGATCAATTTCATTGAACATTTATCGTTCTAATTGAAGTTTAGATCATAGATCAGTGGCGTAGTTTGTTCTGAATAGGTATTAATTCAAAACAAAACCTGCTTTTGAAAAAGTGGATGCTGTTAAGTTTGAAGCACTAAGCCTAGATTGTGCCAAAACAGAAGTTAGTAGAAATAAACTGCCTTGGAGATTTTCCAGGGCTTTGTTGTCTATCTTTAGTTTCTTAACTGGATCGTTCCATGTCAGTTCGAACAGCCGCTACTATCCATCTCTCACATTTTGACCAAACTCATGGTGAGATAGTTTACCTCAAAAGTAAGTCCGTGAAACCTTTTGCAAAATGTCATTCGTTCTCCGGCTTCCTGTGTTTGCCCAAAATGGCTACTTTTAAAAAACAATCGAATTTTTGCCGAATCTCGTGCATGAATTAAGCTAGAGGCAGCTTAGCACTCGTAAAAGTTTAGATACCTATGCGAAGTAATATTTTGTAGCTAAATATGTTTTTAATTTTTTTATTCAAATTTTATAACATTGAATTCACTTTTGTAAAACTGATCATCAACGGTTTAAATTTTTCACAGATTTTAATTAAAAATATCCTTCACTTACTACCAGAATTTGGCGATAGGACTTGAGAAAAAATAACAGGGCATTAAAAAATTTGTCTTAAATTGAAGAATATAGCCAGGAAGCTGAAAATTCGTACCCATGGTTACTGGAAGCATAAATCAATCTGAATGGTACTCTGTCCCTCTAGGGGCAAAACTGTCATCCAATTTAAGCATAAATCGACACGAATAAATATTATCGCACTTAGCTCAAAGTTTCCATGGATTCATGGGTATATTAAAATGAACAACATTGTTGATGGACGATAAGAAAAAAAGGAGTTCAGAAAATTAATGGACCGCTAAGCCACGTACAGCAGAGAAAAAATCGGTTTTGATTGACTGTTGGAAATTTCGTAGATTATACTGTTACGAAAACTTAAGCATTATCACAGAATCGGTGGGTAGAACATACTGGGGGGGGGGGGTATATAAATACGAAAAATCCTGACTAAAGCTCCAGCTGACAAGAAAAAAAGAATAGCTCCTCGTTTTATGTATTTTTCCAATTAGATGCCAGAATTTTCTACATTTCTCGACTTTCCCTAGCTTCCAGCAAATAACGAAAGAAAACTTACAAACTTCTTTATACCAAGCAAAATAAAAAAAGCTGGGTCCCAAAATTTTCCGAGATAGTAAATAATGAGTAAAATATTACACAAAGTCACATAACTCCAACCGAGTGCCGGAATTCTCCGAATGGAAAGGGTCACACCCCATCCCCTTGCGCTGGCTCTGACCATCGGTGAGCTTTGTGAACGGGGAGGAGCTAAGCTCCCACTCTAGGTCGACGTAATCTCGTCCCAGAAAATTTTGAAATTTTATTAAAAACTGATCATGGGAGAGGGAGCTAAAATCAACTTTTTAGACAGTACACCTCCTCAGCCCCTGTCCCACTTTACTACTGAAGTTCGCTCACGAACATTTCCTTTGAGTTTGGTTAATCGGTAAATGGAACCAAAGAAGGCGCTGCGGGTGGCGATTTTCGGAAACATCTCTAAAAGGTGCATCATACTGATAAGAAATAATATGGAGTCTCACGGACGAAAAAGTGGTCGCAAATAACCCGAATACTTGTGATTTATGATTTTTTTTTTTTTTTTGGACAAGTTATTTATTCTCATTCAGTATACTCTAATGAATCAATTAATATTAAAAATACCAAAATTTAGATCCATTACATTCCGAAACTCGAGTTCACAGTTACATTACGGTAAATGGGCCTTTGCTATTATGCACCTTCTAGATGAGCAAACCTAGCGCTCCTACAGATGGTTCTATTTGCGAATATCTCGGAGGCTGATGGCAGTGGCCATTGGAACAGGCATCGAATGAGCCAACTAGGCCTACATTAGTAACTTTTTAAGTTTTACAATACTGCAGTACCGAATAAATCGACCCAGCCGAAAAGTACATCTCGTTTGTACCGAATCATGGGCCACGATACGAAACTAACTTCAAGAGGAGCATCTGCGCTGTCTTTCCTGTAAAAAAAAAAAAAAAAAATCAACCGATACCGTTAATAGATAGGTACATGGAGGAGGTGATCAGTATCAGTGCCGCAGCGGGGGGAGTAAGGGGGTCTGTACTTCCTTACACTAAGCTGGCTTACGCTACTGCTCAATATAGACTCTATTCTGAGGCAATCGTCGGATGGTCAGACAGCCACCAACAATTGAAGTCAATAACACACATCAAGCACAATTCTAATTCCTTACTTGGCGTCTTCCAGTTTCTCAATTTCATAAACCGTGTTCATGCAACCGAGCTCGCAGTCACAGTTGAAACCATTTCGTATTTCTTCTGAAATATCATACCATCCGTCAGGTTACATTGAGGTGAGTTTAAAATACAGAAGTAATGCAGCCAGCTTAAAAATTACGAAAACCCCAAGACGGCCAATCCGGGAACTACTTTACATCAGAACATCCGAAGGCCTTACACAACTCGTACAAAATATGCAAAGTTTTAGTCATTAAGTTTCATTGAAGACTGAGGCCGCATTTTAATTGCCCGAAATAGAAGTTTTCATTCTTGCGTTTCTACGACTGAAAATTCGCCTTTCCTTCCATAGAACTCGAACTGCTTGAAATTTACCATAAAATTCACGAGTACGTCCATCGAGAAATTATTAACACCAATAAGTATCTTGTTATTTGTCACTCAATTATCCCACTGATCCTCGCAATTTGATTTACTGATAGCTGTTGCATTAAAATTACGATTGAAACTGCTTTAATTTTAAATGTAAGACTTCGATTCATGTATCGAGAATTCGACTTCATAAAATTTGACATATGCTAGCGTTCAATAACACCTCTTGCACCAAAAAAAATATTTTAAAAATTCGAATGAAGAAAATACAAGTTATTATAAAATCATAAACACACTACTCGCCTTCATGTCGAGCAATACAAGCAAGACCGCTCACAGTGCAGCTTTTGTAGCCACCTGAAATTGAAAATGGCCGCTTTAGATTTAAAAAAAGAAAATATATTCCATCAACGGAAAGACCATAGCTGTTGAAAATTTAAATTACTTTCTGTAATAAGACGATGGAGGCGGAAAAACGAGAAGTACGACTAAAATTTAAACTGATACCCGCATACAGATTAGAGACGTTGAAAAAAAAAGAGCAAAGTAAACTTAATTCTCGGGAAAGTATTATAAGCCGTAACTTTTCAACTTTAGTACTTGGCGGTCATCATCTAGGCAACAGAAGCAATTATGTTGCGAAATTCACCCAAAAATTCGATTACGCATCATCACACTTCAGAATACATGAACTAACAGTGGATGGTAACAAGTTAATCAATGCAACTGTAATCGGTTTTCATTAGTTAATTTTCAGAAAGTACCTAATCCTCAAACAATATTGGCAGTTTGGGCAAATGACAAAATGGATTTGGAAAAATGCGGAGAAGTGAAATTCGATATGAACGTGTCTTTGACCTTCCTCATCAACGTATTAAAAGTCTGAGTCCGCGGGTGGTTGGCATATCCACTATGCTCGCTGAAATCAAGTAGGCCAAAAAATGGCAAAAATTCTTCGTCCCCCTCCCCCATAAGGCCTGTGTTAACGTATGACAAAATAAAAAGAGTTATATGTATTAAATCTCTATTTGTGGTATTTGGGGGTGGTTACGAAAAACTATGAGAGACTTTTTCCTTGCGTAAAATTCAATGTGGAACATTTTTACTTGGACCGTTTTTTCCTACAACTTTCAAAGGTTTTTGAAAAAACTAATTTTGTAGGAACGTTTACCTCTCTCGGAGGCTGGGAACGTACTCGTATTGGGGTTTAAACTTGCACTAGAGTGCGCTGCAAAATCACTTGTACAGGTGAAAATGAAAGGGTGGTCATGTGTACTTTCAAACAGAAATACTGCTATCTTCAGAAGGGTAAAAAAATTAGTAAAAATTATTCTACCAGTAGAATTCACTATAATTCAGTTTTTTGGTGATGATGCAGTTAAATGTTTTAACGGAGCGGCTTTCCCTAAGCCCCCCCCCCCTCATTGGTGTATTCCTGTCAAAGATCTTTTAGACTCATGAAACAATATCCATATTTCATTAATTGGTATACTCAATTTCAACCTCCGTCTTACAGATGTCAAACTTCGGTAATTAGGGTCAAATCGTTGTTAAAAATTAGTTCGGCAAACTCTGAACGTATGAAACGAGATCCACGTTATATTTCATGAAATTTTTGTCCAGCAACTTCCTTCGCAACCCACAACGAAGCCAGTATCAACATTGAATTTTGTGACCTTACAACCCTCACAATCGGGGTCTCGGTTTGATGTGTGCTAGTGAAATTTCTCACATTGAATTACTAAAATCATTTCCAATATTGATTTAAAAAAAAAAAAGGACTGCCCTCATAACTTGGTGTGACTGAAAATATTATAATATGAGCCCAGTGTTTTCGTCCTTGAGCCATTTGTTAATGTTATGACATTATTACAGTAAAGCCCACTGCACACGATCAATAAAAATGATCATTATTGAGCGCTGCGTTAATAGTGAAGTGTACACAGAACAAGGTCATCATTATAATGATGAACGATCATATAAATGATCAAGCGTAATTAATAAATACAAATAGTTTTGAATTTTTAATGACGTTAGATCATTATAGTGATCACTTTTCATGAGATTATTTTTATTGACCCTGTACAGCCCACTTAACATAGGGTGACTTGGCTCTTTTTTTTTTATACTATCAAGTTTAATGCGCTCTATGGAACATAGGAACTAGGTTAGAGAATCCGGATATTTTTTGTAATTTTGATGGGATATTGCGGAATACATTCTCTAAAAGATTTCAGACACCTCCCGCTCCACAAATTTTTCAACAGAATATGAACTGAGTGTGCCAAGTGGTACCGTGATGTATAGTGGCACTGTACGAGTACATCTTCATGAATGACGGGGGGGGGGGAGTTGTAAATGTAGTGGTATCTGTTAAAAGTATCAAGTAACCCCCAAATTCATATATTATGAATGGGTACAGATGTATGCAAAAAAAAAATCAAGGAATGTTAACCATGAGAACTGTACTCTTTCTTTATTCCCAAAATACTAATAAGAAAACCAATTAGACCACTCTTTCGAAAGGCCGAGATCCTGAGACCCTAATACACGAACATATGTCCTGATGAACATGCGTCGAACCTCTCTTCGCGAATGTATATTTTTGTATAAATCGCCTAATCATCCCACAGGTCACTTTTTGTGTAGCACGATACGAGCGTCTAACTTTGTTTTCTGCATTCTTATACAGCCGTACGACCTTTTCAAAACCACATTCTTCTTCTTATTCCCCTCACTTACTTTCCTTTTTTCAACCGATCGGCCAGCTAGGACATTACTTTAGTTTTTGTTTTCAGTTGTATGTTTGGTAACACAGGACATGAGATCAGTTCAGTTGAGCCGCAACAGTCATAGTCTGAATCACAGTTCAGTTACAGTGCAATTACAGTTTATGCTTAGCATTTACAAGATCTGTTTTTACTATCAATTGTACAACACACGCGCTTTTTACGCTCTCTCATATTTTTGATTTCGAATGCCCTCGCTGCGGTTCACACTAAACACTTCTCTCTCTCTCTGTCTCTCTCTTCTCGTACAAACCCCAAAAAATCACAAACATATTACGCCCTCAGCAGGGCCGAAACAATAGGGTGAGACGGAGAAGAGGGCGGATCTGTGAATGAGTCCTCTCCCACCCCATCAAGAAAAAAGTATCTCAATCACAACCCCCCCCCCTATTTAAATCCTGGATATGGCCCTGGTCCTCGGCGTCTCTGAAATGCATAAACATTCGATTTGCACTAGTTCATTCACCAGCAATAAGACATTGAAACAGATCAGTGATCACTTATCGGCTTCAAAAACAAACAAACAATTCTGTGCACATTCACCCCTCCTAGTTTTTTTTTCAGCTTTTCACTAACCGTTACGTTACTATGCTGATTAATACACAATAGTTTACTTTTATCGTGACTGCCACCAAATTCTACGTGTATTGATACCAAACACATACAGTTTCATTTTCACTTATTATTTAAAACAATTTCTGATAATTCGTGTACTCTTTTTGAAGCTCTGCACAAATAACCTAATAACGCTAACTGGAAATAGCGGATTTATCCCGAGTTGATTTTACACGATAGCTACGACATCCTACATTACAATGAGTCACGCGATCAGTGTTGCCACCCGTTCTATTTTTTCCCTTGCGCTTGTAGGAGTAATGAATACACACGTGTACCAGATCACACCATGATTGCAAAGTCACCCCGTGTTACAGTAATGGTAATTTCTGAATCCCTATTTATGGCATTTCGAAGGTAGTGTCGGAAAAATTGTAAGAGACCTTTCTTAAGTAGAATCTTACGAAGACCGATTTCTATTTGAAACATGTTTTCTTAAATTTAATATATGTATTAGTGTCAATTTTGGAGTGTGAGTGAACTTGGTAATATTCCTTTTGTAGGGTGTGCCAATTCACTTTTTTTTCTTCTGTATTCCAGACCAGAATCAAAGAACACGAAAAATCACAGAAGCTAAATGATGACAAATCACTGTTTGGAAAACACTGCAATGACCAGGGACACAACAATGACAAATTGACAGAAAAGTACAAAATCTTACACACAAAAAACAACACAAGAAAAAGAAAATTAAAAGAACAACTAGAAATAATAAAGGCAAAAACAAAACAAAACAACCTAATAAATACAACAACTAACTTCCCAAGTGAGAACTTATTCCAACTAATAACATAACACCCACGGATTGGACAGACTGCACAACCACAGACAACCAATCAGAGCACACCCAATAACAATAACCACTGATTGGACAGACTGCATATTCACAGACAACCAATAGAAACGCAAGACTAAACAGGCTCACCATACGGTACTGCCCTCGACTATAACTACAGGACCACAAGAGACAAATCTCATTTAGGGTACTCCACTGATGATGGCATAACAGCCGAAAGCGCTCTGGAATACAGAAGAAGGAAAAGTGAATTGGCACACCCTACAAAAGGAATTAATATATGTAGTTCTCAATATTTTGCAAGGAACTGGTTCTTGTGGTGTACTCAGTCATCTTGGGGACAAAGTGATCCGTGATTCTCGGGGTCTACTAATACGTTGGTCAGGAAGTTCAAACATAATTTCATAGAAAATTTCAGTTCTCCCAGACTTATCCAAATCCTTCCTTGTGGCGTGATTTCCTTGAACTAGTGCTAATGCCTGCGGTCCTTCATTCCCTCCTAAATCGGGTTTGAACTCGAGTGATGTTATTCCCTCCTCAGCACCTTCGTGATCTTTGGTTTCAATACCTGTCCCTTGGTAGAAAAATGGAACGCATTTGCATTTCTCCTTGGCCTGGTTCATGCGGCACTGGGTCATGCAGGCTCCATATGTGTACACATCGTCGATGATTAAACGTATTTCATCCGGAAATACGCATCGCCGTTGTTTGATGTTCAGCTGTCTCGCATATTCAGTGGTGTACGTTTCCTTCGGACTGAATAATATTTTACTTATTCTTCTAGTCCACACGTGATGCGGCGGCAAATCAGATCCGATTTTCTCGACCAAACTGTGAATATAAACCTGCGGCGTAACCGTTCAAATTTATTACTCGTATTTAAGCGCACATGTATAAATTTTGTTTGCCGCCCCGGCTGACAGATTTCGATTTTTCATTCCGTCCACGAGTAGGTATATTTTGTAATCGGATTTCGCCCACATTTGCTCGCACTAGACCAACGGTTCTCAAAGTGTGATTCTGGACTCCGCTATGCTTCCCCAGGGGTTTCGCCTCAAGTGTCACATTGTTTTACTAATGTATGATTTCCAACAAGAGTAACACTTGAACCCACTTTTATTTTGGGGCTTCAAGAAATAAAATACTGTTTTGAAAAGGGACCTTCGCAGAAGAACTTTGAGAGCCGCTGCACTCACGGGTGTTGCCGCCGGCTCACCGATAGCGGGTTTTCTTCGACATTTTCCGCGTTGAATGCCAAAGACAGATCGGTATCCGTTTCGTAGATGTATCTGGTTTCCAAAGCTTGCAGCCGTGTCGTATTCAGCCTGGAAATATACCTCGTGCACAATTTTCAGAAACAGAAGATTGGTTGATTTAAAATTTTGTTTGTAGACAAAAGTGATCAAGTTTTTTGAATCCATTGTTGGTCTTGAGTTGCAGGAGAAAGATTAGATACCTACAGTTCGTGAAATTGGTACCAATTTTAATGAAAACAGCGTATTTTTGTCATAACCTTTTTGGGTCCTATCCCATCATAAGTGACTCATCAGCTATTGAAGCAAAAGCCTGGCTGTAATACAGTACATTGGTTAAGATCGTAACGTATGGCGAACTGTTTTGTCATGTCCTGTGTTCTGATTGCTTGTTGGTAAAGGTCTGATGGACCAATCGCTGTTGTTGAGTTCTGATTGCATTATCAGTGACTCAGCAAATCAAGCAAAAACCTGTCTGTGACACAGTATATTGGTTATGGTGGTTATGTCAAGATGTCTTTGGTTTGCTATTATTGTGAAAAGTGTTTCACTGTCAAAGTTTGTTGCTGTATTTATCAAGTTATTATTGAGTCCTATCTTTATTTTTAGAATTTCCCGTTGTTCCTGTAATTTTTGTTTTGTAAGTTGTTCTATATTTTTATTATTTTGAAATTGTTATTTGGTTTCTTGTCATATTTCTGGTCATTTAACCAACAAAATACTGAAGACTTCTAGTAGTCATAAAAAAGTGTGATACAAGCTCACATTTATTTTTCGAAGAAAAATAAATGTGAGAATGTATCACATTTTTTCATGCTACTTCTCTCATCTTTTTACTCTAAATGACGCTTTTTCAGCATGCTCAATGAACTTCAAGGAACTCAAAATCGATTCAAAAACTGATTTTCAACATGCTCAATGAACTTCAAGGAACTCAAAATTGGTTCAAGAATCCTAGCAGCTGCGGAGCACCGAGCACCGTAGGTGTGAAGGTGCGACGCAGCTGCTCTTAAAAAAATTCTGGCTCACATTTAATAAATGCTACTATTTAACCGAAAAACCTGTATCATATTTTAGTTTACCATTACTCAACCGAAATTCCAGCATCACATTTTTCACGGTTTCAAGTCCGAAGTTCCTGACTCACCTTTTTTCGGTACGTTCACCGAGCTTCAATGGGGACTATTTCAGCAATTAAATCAGAGCAAGAACCGATAAAAGAAATACGCTTATAAATCCGATGAACTCGATACGGTAACGAATCCGTAATTTTTCCAAGCTCACATTTTTTTTTTTTCTCTCAACGAGCTCAACGAATTTCAACGTCTATAATTTCACGATGGTCAATGACTAGTTTTGATAGCACATATATGTCCTTGACAAGAAAGTACGCTTCCACATGACGAATAACACAGATTCCGCGAATTGATACGTGGCGTACGACAGAATAATTAAGCTGGTAAGTTTCTCGAGTATACGAGTGAAAAATCAATGGCCTTGGTGATAATTTACGTTTTTGTCTTTTGTTCTAGATTATATGTAATGACTTCTCTTTTAATATATCGAAGGTTTAGAATTCAATTTTCTTATATATTTTACATCGAAGATATATACGAGAACGTACAGCGAAGTATAGCGAGGAGAAAATAATCGAAGTGAATACAACGACGGATTATCCGACAGTTAAAAAATAAAGAGAATTTCTTCAGGGAAAAACAACAATAAACAATTCTTACGCTAATACAGAAAATAGTATCACAATACGCATGAAAAAAAAATCTATACTGTACTTGAGCTCGTTAAGAAAAAAAAATGTGAGCTTTCTTCAGGGAAAAACAACAATAAACAATTCTTACGCTAATACAGAAAATAGTATCACAATACGCATGAAAAAAAAATCTATACTGTACTTGAGCTCGTTGAGAAAAAAAAATGTGAGCTTTCTTCAGGGAAAAACAACAATAAACAATTCTTACGCTAATACAGAAAATAGTATCACAATACGCATGAAAAAAAATCTATACTGTACTTGAGCTCGTTGAGAAAAAAAAAAAATGTGAGCTTGGAAAAATTACGGATTCGTTACCGTATCGAGTTCATCGGATTTATAAGCGTATTTCTTTTATCGGTTCTTGCTCTGATTTAATTGCTGAAATAGTCCCCATTGAAGCTCGGTGAACGTACCGAAAAAAGGTGAGTCAGGAACTTCGGACTTGAAACCGTGAAAAATGTGATGCTGGAATTTCGGTTGAGTAATGGTAAACTAAAATACGATACAGGTTTTTCGGTTAAATAGTAGCATTTATTAAATGTGAGCCAGAATTTTTTTAAGAGCAGCTGCGTCGCACCTTCACACCTACGGTGCTCGGTGCTCCGCAGCTGCTAGGATTCTTGAACCAATTTTGAGTTCCTTGAAGTTCATTGAGCATGTTGAAAATCAGTTTTTGAATCGATTTTGAGTTCCTTGAAGTTCATTGAGCATGCTGAAAAAGCGTCATTTAGAGTAAAAAGATGAGAGAAGTAGCATGAAAAAGTGTGATACATTCTCACATTTATTTTTCGAAGAAAAATAAATGTGAGCTTGTATCACACTTTTTTATGACTACTACTTCTGACCAATACAACATATAACTCGGAATAAATTATCAAACTAATAAGCAATGACAAAACTGAGGGAAAGAAGTAACTAAAACGATGTTTACAAAATTTCAATATGACTCATATTTTATGAGAAACAGAACAGAAATTCCCAACATGAACGAAAGAACTTGAGAGATCACAAAAATTCAAGGATAATAAATCATTTTATGGAAAACACTCAAACTGCAATACATTAAATGACAATCTAAGAATACAAAAAACACAAAACAATAAATAAATAAAAAACTACAAGAGCAAACGAAAATCATAAAAATAAAGACTAAAACAATAACTTAGTAAAGACAATCACAAACATCGACAGCGAAACATTGTTCATTTTAACAAAACTAACAAAACCCACCCAATCGTTACCAATAACCAATCAGAACACAGGACATGACGAGGCAGTTCACGATATGGTACAACCTTTACATTAAACAACATACTATGTTACAAACAGGCATTTGCTTCATAGTACCTAAGTCACTAATGATGAGACAACACCCAAAATCGTTCTGATAAAAATACGCTGTTTTCTAGTGAAACTGATATAACCTTTAAGAACCGTAAGCTTTTTGAATTAAAAGCATGTGTTGTTTACTTGATCGAGAGACAGAGAAATTAAGGTAATAATGAAGACATTTACCCGGGAAATTTACGCTCGAAGTGTTTAGAATTGAAAGTGTAACAAAAACCCCGATCCGTTAATACTGGCCAAAATATGTCGCAGCATTCGGCTGGTTCTCCTTTCCACGAACATTGGTCTAGAAGGTTTTCACAACGGATTCCAACCTAAGATGAATTCGAAAACATGAGATTATATTTTTCATGATTTTGATTCATTAAAATATCTAGGCTATAGTACCACAGAATTTCAACTGCAGAGACTGTTCTAAACGGAGCATGAATATAGAGCTAGATTAAGGATTTTAAGAGTATAAAGCTTCAGTTTTCTCAAATTTCGAGACAAAAAGAACTCATGTGAAAAATTTGCACCTTTTAGACACATAAACGATTTTTAGTGACTTTTTTAATGTACTACTAGAGGGCTTCGCCCGCTGGCCGCTTCGCGGACCAACCCGCCGCCGTCGCTCGCTTCGCTCGTGCCGGCCTTGCTCGGCGCTGCGCGCCTCGTCCAACCATCACAGTCCTCAGTGTTTGGTCTAAAACTTTTGTTCCTGAATTGAGGTTTGCTTTTCGCTTCTCACGTGGCACCCTCCGTTCATACCTCCAATCATCACCCAGTCCTCCACCTAGTCTCCCCCGGATCACCCTCTTCCACCCCAAGTGCCCCCTCCATTAGAACCACGTCCCCCCGACCACCCCCACACCACTATGGCTTTCATTTCTGTTCACGTACCACACTCCCACCAAGACCTCTTCACGCATCTCTACGCCCTCCCCAATTAAGGCCTTAATCCTTCGCTACAGCCTTCCCCTTCCACTGCTCCGCCTCTATGACCTCCTTGTCCCAACTCACTCGAAGATCCCCTGGTCCTCTACTCAGGAGCTTCCACCACCATGACCACCCTTCCCCTTCAGACCCCCGCCACCAGTCCCTCCCGCACCATGGCTTTCATTTCTCTCCCCGGAACTTCCTCCTCCACTAGACCTCTTACTCACCATACCCCACACCACCCAGGGCCTTTATCCCCCTCCTGAGGCCACGCCACCCACGGATCTCCTTCCCATTCTGGAGCTCCCTCCACCTCGAACCACCTCCTAGGGGTAGGCTACCCATGGAGAAATAAGCAATTAGTAGGGCAGGGTAGGCGATCGGCAGTCTCTACTCCCTCCCAATGGCGGCCTTAGTCCCTCTTTACAGCCTTCCCTTCCGCGGCTCTATCACCTTACGGCCTCCTTGCTCAACCACCTCAAAAATCCCTTGGTCCTCCAACCAGGAGCTTCCACCACCATGACCACACCTCCAGCTCAAGAACCCTTCCCCTCAAGACCCCCTCCCGGGACCAGAACCTTCCGCACCATGGCCTTTATTCGCCTTCCCGGCCGCCTCTCTCACCAAGAACTTCCTCCTCCACCAGGACCCCTTCCACACTATTACCTCCCTCCTCACTCGGGGCCTTTACCTCCCTCTACAGTCCTCCCACCACCGTGGTTTTCCTCCCCTTTAGGATCTCCCTCCTCTACCATGAGTATCACTTACACCCCGGGCCTATCTACCAAAATTTTACTGCCCCTTTAGGATCCTCACCCACCACTACCTCCTCCTTCCTCAATGGCCACTCCTACCAAGGATTTCCTCCGCCACGAGGACCTCTCAACCACTACTACCCCCTGGGCTTTATCTCCCTTCAGAGCCCCTGTCCTCACTATGGCCCTCCAGTCCCCTTGAAGATCTCTGACCATTCACCCAGAAGCTCTCACAACTATGACTACCCTTCCTCCCGAGAGCCCTTCCCCATCAAGACCCCACCCCGCCACGGGGAGTCAGATGAGAAATCACAAAAAAATTTTAGCAAATTTTCGAGTAATTTAATACTGAATCTAAAACATTTTTATTTGAGAAGCCATCAATTTTTGCTCAACCACACAATTTGTCCTCTTTCCTTCTTCCGCACACACAAACAAACAAAAAAAAAAAAACACTTCAATTCTTCTTTTGAATTAAAAAGTTTTTGTTTTTTATGAAGGAAAATCAGAAGGGGACAGTAATAGAGCCAGGACAGTTTTAGGGACCTATTCCCGTGTCACCGGGGGATTCACCACTGAAGTGACCCAAAAGCACTACAACTCGAAGATTACAAATTTATTCATAAAATTTTAGTTCACAATATTTTTGTTCTTCGAGCTGTAAGAAATTGTCATAAACTTTTTCCGTAATTTCCAATTGTTTTGTCAATTAGATATTTCGTTGTAAGTGAGTAATGTCTTCGTCAAATTTTTTGTTCCTCGGTCAACTTTCGAGTTTCCCTAAATTTTTAGCCACAAACTTTGTAAATCTTTTATTTATAATTTGTAAGTAAATTCAGTTTTTTGCAGTAAAACATATTACAAAATTTTCTAACATTTTTAAATGTGCATTAATTATATCAAAAATTGCAATTTTTTAAATTAGTTTTCTGAAGTTTTTGATTAAAAATCAATTGTATTTCTATTTGATTTGCATTTTTTTTCATTTTCTAGCTCTTATGAATCATTTTAATTTACAACTTTCACAAATCCTACATTTTCCTCAAACATATTTAAAATTTTTCTTAATTTCTATTTTTGCAAATTTTCAATATTATTACTTTAATAGTTGGGTTGCACTGCATCTGAATTGCTTTTTGACATTTTCGATTATTATGGACCAGCCGGTGACGTTTAGTGATTCGTTAATTTATTATGTTATAGCTTTTTATTTTCCGATTTCCTTTTCAGGGCCTATATTTTTAATGTTGTTACGTACCATATCCAAATAGGGTAAGGAAAACTCCCCAGAAACTTTTGTCAGTTGACAAATTCGCTCTCAGTAAGGAAAAGTTGAAAACATTAGAGCACTAGTAAAAATTAATTTCCTCGAGTTGCTTGGTAAGAGAGTCAATAGGAAGAATTTAAAAAGTACCTACAGACCTCTCATTTTACGTATTTCGTTTTCTTCTTGCCGATCTCGACCAATTTTCATCGGCAAAAACTGACATTTTTTAACTGGAAAAATTTAGAATTCCCCTTTCTCCTTCCAAATTACTCTACTGATATAGGTATGTTCCAAACTGTTCGAAAAATTAAGAATATTTGTATCATGTCCAACTAGAATCTTCTTCTGTAGTACTATGTGCGATAAACAGACGAGCTCTAAAATTCCGTACCTCAGTGACTAGCTCTTTCAGATTTAGTTTGGACAAACTCTCATCATTTGAATACTTCACAATATCTTGCAAGTTGCTATATGATAAATTGGCGATACTAATCACCAATCGTTCGTAGTATTCGTAGGTTGCATTGTCCAAAGTTTCTCCCCATCGGCTGAAATGGAAATGGAAATAATGTACGTGGAAGTAGAATAATTTTTAAGTATTTGTTTCACTCGTCAAGAGAAATAACGCCGCTGTTGTATGGATATCTAGGAATGAAAAATTAGCTCTATGTTTCTTCCGTGCAAGGATCATGAAGTTATATGTTCCATAAACTCAGAATTACCCTCTACCCTCCACCTGTCGTTATATAAGGGGGATAAAGTGCTCCACACTGGTCCTAGACCTCAGGTAATTTCACTTTCTAAGTCACATTACTTATGTTTAAAAGTGAAGCAAAAGTTTGTTTTGTATCGTGAGCGTGGTGCGATTAGACATGGATGACGTAAAGTCTGAATACTTCATTTTCTTTGACAAATAATTATAATTTGGGACTAACGTATAAAGTGAATCAAACCAATGGTTGAATATTTTCAGTTACAGGAAATCAATTTGCAGAAAACCGGTTGGTCAGCAGTGTCAAAAACTGTTGAGCATGATCATTCCGAAAGTACGAAATTTGCTGACTTACTGATAAATAATAGAGCTAGCGATGGAAATCATCTTCAAAGGAATGGTAATAATTAAATTAAATTTTTAGGCTGAACCCAAATTTGCTCCTGAACGAAAGAATTAGTTCTTTTGGCATTATTCAAACCTATCATAACCTACAACGAGAATCTGTAGAATTGTCGACAGCCCTAAGTTTGTAAAAATGGGAAGGAAAATCACTGCATAGGGGTTGTGCCATATGTGTATCAAAATTGGAACCTAACCTAACCTTTTTTTCAAATTATTTTTTATATTTTTAATTTTGAAATTTCAAATTTCGAATAAATAAGAGCCAAGGAGGTGGGTGCCATATTTCTACCGCTCCTGACCCCGCCAAAAGGAGCCAAACCTAATCTGAACCTAACTCTGAATGACTAGCCGCTTACAAAATAAACAAAGTGTTGTCAGTGTTGTATACAATTTTCCATAAGTATGGCCACATAGTCACTGAATGTGTTACTTAGGAAAATTTACAGCAACTTGTCATCAGCGTTCCGACGTACGAGGTCCTACTCTTTGGAAAAACGGGTTACTTTCTCTAACCCTCACAGTGCGGCCACCACTCGGTGGATACAGAGTACAGACCCTGTAACGGGAGGCTCGGTCCTCTAACGGCGTCAGACGTACAATGAGAATCTGTACAACTGTAGATAGTCCTAAGTCAGTAAAAATGAGTGGGAAAATCACTACATAGGGGTTGCCCCGTATATGTATCCAAGAGAGCCGATTCTGATATTAAAATGCGTACTGAAAGTGAACTCGGATTCTGCGAAATACCTCGAGTTCCTTCAGAGATCGAGAAGTTAATTAAAAAATAGCATTTTCCCCCCTTCAAAATGATGTACCTATTGAATTTCTTGTGCAGATCAGGGGACCTGAGCTTGCACTACCGTGAAATATAAGATTTCGCATTTGAGTTACCAACAAGCTAATATTCATTCACCTAGTTACATAATTCTTCACCAGCTCGCGGTCAGTCGGATCTCGCGGACAAATCGTGATCGCAGGGAAAGGTATGTCCCACTTGTAGAAGTCTGTATCGAGACCAGTGATCGTAGGGCTGGTTTGGAATTTCTCCCACAGAGACGAAATTATCATTAGCGTAACGAACAAGCCAGTGAGTATAAAACTAAACCATATAAATCTGAAATATTAAAACATATGTATAATGTATAATATGTCTATATCTTGAGTGAGAAGGAAAGAAAATTTGATGTTCTTCAAATCAAACTTTGATACAATTTAGAGAATTCGTTATTCAAGAGCTAGTGCACATTATAAGACTCAGATAAGTCCTTAGAGATCAAACACGATTTCATACAAAGGCGGCAACTCATTTTTCTAGCATGTGTAGCAACTAAAAAGAAAAAAATGATAATATAGGTGAACTCTCATACAGTGAATAGGTAGAGCAAGCAGTACAAGTTTGGACCCTTGAAGGTAATTCGGAACCCTCTTGAATTTTGAGTTGTATTGAGCGTGCTCTGGCGGAAATTAATTAAACGTATTATGTATCCACTATCAATTTGAATAACAGCGTAAAATATCTTCAATTCCTACAATATTGTCGTTAGAAGGTATTCGGTGTTTTTGTTTTCGTACGCCTACAGAAGTTTTTTCAAGTACTTACTAATCAGTAAGTTGTTGATCATGTATGTTGAAAAAACGGCAAATTAAAAAATTCGGTACTGATGAACGGTGTGTTTAGCTTTGCATTGTGCAGGTGAACTTGATAAAACTCCCGGGTTCTCATAAAATTGGGATCAATTCATTTTCACTGTCATATGCGGGCAATTTAGACCCTCCTTGAATCGGAGGAAAATTATGTAGGTATTTTGCTTCAAACTGCTTCCTAATTAGAATCCATGCCATGGAGGAAACTTGGCGAATATAAGCTGCAACGTCTGCAATGGGTAGACATTTTGGATTACCCTGACCGTGAAAATGACGCACAAATTTCCATTTTCTGTCGTAACGATTAAATCGTTTTATTTTCCAACAATTGAATGTTTTCTTCCACTAGTCAATTCATTTCTCAAGAATTTCCGAAATGGAACATACGTAGAAACATTTCTTCTACCTACTCACACTGACACTGGAAAGTTGACCTTTCAGGTTCTAAGCACGTTTTTTTAAAAAAAAGAACAGGGGGTTCAAATTGGTACTACTTCCTCTAGTTGTAAAATAATAACGTCACATTACGTAGTATGTATTCAGTCACATAATTACTCAATGGGACTACATACAGGGAGTTTCAGTTTAAACAGACTTCCCTGCAACTAGGAGTAAGGCAACTTATTACAAATCCTCGCATAATCATTTGCCTACGCTATAAATTGAAACGACAGAGATATTAGACCAATGTGCTCGTCAACTTCGAATACAAAATAGTTTTTTAAAACCTTAAAAATTGATTTTAAAAAAGTATAGTTTCTGTGAAATTATAGGGAACGGTTGTACCAATTACTGGAAAAAATTTCACGATAAATTAAATGGCGTAATTAGGGATCCAATTTAAATAGAAAATAAACTATACGGAAAAAATTCGCTTTCTGTAAGGTTTTCACTTAGTGACGTTCTGTTGGTATACGGTTTCCTCGACTCACTTAAAAAATGCAGGCTGACATGACCAACATGTGAACCGTTTTGACGACTTCAGGATACAAATTTCTTAAAAATTTGTCAAACATAACATGCACACAATAGAAACCATGATGTGTACCAATTTTAACGTGATATCGTTCGCAGGGTTGATTTTATACAAATTTGTTATAAAATCAACGCCGAGTACATTCACGTTGAGACTGGTTTCTGTTGGACAGGTCCACCACCAAAACGTGGTGCTGAACCGTATAAAGTGATAAAAAACATTCACTCTGACAGAAGCGAGCAAACTTTTTCAAATTGTGATGAGAATTTCTCTGAACAATTATATTTGGGACGGTCCGTTGAAGGGACTATCTCCAAACTCATTCCCTCACAACCTGCCATTATGGAGCTTACTTTGAGTGCATGTTATGTTCCAGGCATCATGTTTTATTCTGGTCTGATAGATTTGTAATAAATTTGATTGCTGAAAAATCAACAAATTTAATGATCCTAATTCGTCATTCCTGTATGAAAAAAATTGGCAAAAGTGAACTACGCGTCAAATCGTATAATATGAGAAATGGTCCACGTCTTCCTGTAAGTTTCATATCCCTAACAAATTAGATTGACTTTGAATTAATTTTAGGGTAATTTTTTTCTCTTGGTTTGTCACAAACCAAAAATTAATTAAACACTAATCTAATCAATCATGGAATTGAAACTCTCCTGATTACATGACTAAAATATGGACCGTTTTATGTAATTATCTTCTCTTGATTGAATGCACAGAGCTGATCTTTAAGTTATTATTATTATTATTATTATTATTATTATTTTTATTTTTTCGTGCTGAAAATGATTTAAGGGTACGGAATTTTCTAATTTTTATCGATCAACAATTTCTTCAAAATCCGTCAGACCATAAACAGATATGATACTTGGAACATAACGTACACATAACACGTATAAGCCACGACATTTGTATCAGTTTCACACGATGTTGATTTTACCCAAATTTATTTCCAATAACAACTACATTTTCATATCATTGAAGATATCATTGGAAAAAAAAAATTTTATTCAACGCTGCATCTGATCACGTTGAAACTGGTCCGTATTGTTGTTTTTATCGTGCAAATGTTATGTTCTACGTATCATGTCTCTTTCTTGTGAGACATGTTTTTAATAATTTTTGATTGATAAAAAATTGTAAAAATTTTGTCCCTTAACTTTTCGTGACAATAACTATAAAAAAATTAATTAAAAATAAGCTATATGTCAAGTCAAGTAAAGATTCATACGAGAAATGGTCCACATTTTACACATGTAATGATAAGTTTGGGAGGAAATTTTTAAAGCCGTAAGTTTCGATCTTCTAAATGACAAAATGTCGAATTTGAGCCCGAATCTGGGCCGGCTGAAATATCCAATGTAATATTCGAAATAAGTGACCCGAATGTGTATGTCGATATTTTGCTCGATAAATTTCCGTTTTAGAAATTTTTTAATTCCCTAGCAGGTAGTACATTCGAGCCTCTCTTCTAGAAGTGAGTAAATCTGTCCTCCTTCATCTACCAAACAAAAAAATAGACTTAGCTACTCAACGAAACTTTTCCGTCTGTATCGATCTAGCTTCGCGAAAAAAAATGTGCGGGGGAGATCATTTATGAAACAACCTGAATACCTTTCTAATGAGAGCAGACGAGACAAAGAATAAGAAATTATCTCAATATTACACATTACACTACACAACAGCATAAAAACAATGGGATGAGATTATATGATTTTAACTGTATTTTGAATGCTGAATACGATGGCGTTATCCATTTTTATCGACAACCTCTCGTTTTCCATATTCAAAATTAAAACTTCATTAAAATTTTCACTTTTTATTCCTTTTTGTCATGCAAGAATAGCTACGAGTACGCTGATACCGATAACAATACTTAACGCGTATAGTTGTTCAATCAGTAGTATCATCTTGATGATGCTAAAATTTGCATGATAGGAAAAAAATATGAACTGTAATCAAAAAATTAACGTCGGCATTAAATTCCTCGTAGAAAATACATACAGAATCATGTATTCTCATGCCATTGTTTTTTGAAAAATTTCAAATTGTTGTGTAGTGTTATGCATCAGCTATACATGTAGTGGCAGATTTACGGCCAAAGGTCCACACAATAAGCGTCTTGAAAGGCCCTTCATTTCGTAAAGCGATGGGGACGGACGAGTCTGGTTGGTCCTTACAAAAATAGTCTCACTATTTTGCTGGGACCCTTACATGTAAAAAAGGCACACACTGATGGGGACGTCCAAGAAAATAGTCAAGCCATTTTGCTGGAGCCACTTATACATGAGACAAAAGGTTTGACAAGGGGCGGCGTTAGTTCGACCCTGAACATATGTGGATCTTCTTCTGTCTTTTTCTGGGGGAAGGTATTCCAGTAGTCGAGGGTATTGAGAGGCCTTTTTAACAAGGGCCTGGTCAGCAAATGCCATTTGGCTGCCCGATTTCATCCGCCACTGACTGGTATGCCTCAGTCAAGAAACAAAACTACAAAACTACCACTTCACGAAGTAACTAAGAAATGAAAACGTGACATTACACAGTTCAAAAACCGAAACTCGTGGTCTACACTGTTAAAAATGAAAAAAATGAAAATACAGTACTTCTCGTGAAACGGTCTATCTTGTTGAGCGATGTAACGAACCCCGTGCAAATTGCTGTTATTGAAGAACTCCTTGAATTGGTATTTCCAGCTGGTTTTTAAAAGCTCGTACCTCGACAGTGATGTGGGCTGTAAGGTTTTGGTTTTGTGAGGCTTCATCTTGAAACACAGATTTCATTCCTGTCTACTATTTTATACACGTTTACAGTACAATACTGGACTCAATACATTGTCTCATGGCTTTGTGTGACGCAGCACTCCTGTGTAATTCGATTAATTGAACTGATAATACGAACATGAAAATTTCCAAATGATCCGTAATGGATTCGACCTAATACCAGCGAACACGCGAGCCGATACTTAACATCACCTCATTATCGAAGATGTGCATTTCCGTTGCCAGTGTTCTCTGTTGTTGAATAATACCTATAAAAGTAACGTGGCCATTATTTACTCTTTGTCGATTTTTTTCTCAAATGTATAAGGAACCCTCCCCCCTCCTTTAGATCACTCTTAATAAAATAAAATAATATTCATGCAAAGTTTCAAGTCTGAGCCCGTTCCTCCTTTTCTGAAAAAATACATAAAATTTTGGCTTTTTTAAATGAAAACATTTTTTTTTCTCAGTCCCTAATTGCGTTAAAAATTATTTTGTCCATCAGATTTCGGCAGTTCATTTGGTATAAATCGTAAAACAGTTTGATTTCCCCGGAGGAGTGGCCTCAAAAGGAGAGGAAAAGAATTATTAAAATTAAAATTCGAAATGGAGGCCAATTAATCGGTTTTTGAGATCGCTGAATTCAGTTATGTGGCCTACTGAAGGAGATGGGGTAAAATATTAGTCATTTTTCTAGGATGGTACTCGATTTACAGGTTTTCGAGGTTACTGAATTCAGTTCTGGGGGTAATTTTTATGTTTGACCTCACTAAGTAAGTGCGAGGAAAATATTTGTCAATTTTTCGAGATAGTATTCAATTTGTAGGTTTTAATCATTTTACTGAAATTCAGACATTCGTATATATGGTGACTCTGAAAACCTGTAAATCGAATATTATCTTAGGGAAATGACTTGATACTCCAACAGATGAGTTATAATTTATAATCCCTTTTCGTGTCAAGAATTTGACGCCATCGTCTGTCAAAACTCGAGGATCCAAGGTGAACAGACGGACTGACGAGCAGGCTAACCAGCTAGACTGAAAATGAGAGCTCGTCCGTTAGAGAATGCGACAGACCCAGATAATCAGAGAGCTTATCGATCAGATTAAAAGTCAGTCAAAGATAGACAAACAGACGGATAGATGACAGAAAGACGAATGCGAAAAAGATAAATATACTAATAGAAATACTGACTGTAGGACCAGCAAGGAGCCGAGAGTCTAAAATAAAGCTGTCGTGTGGAGAGCAAGTGTCGGTGATCCTTATTTCTGCCATTTTCCATCTTCATTAGTGATTTTGAGATTTGCATTTGCAACTTGCAGTATAGCAGATTCGAACACAGATTAAAAGATTGCTCGACTGCAGTACTATTCTACGATCTTTGATTGGCTGTAGCCGTGGATATAAATATCATCCCTTCTTTCAATAGTACTATCTCCTATCATCCATAACGACCTACTTAATAATAAGGTAAACTACTTCGAAAATGTAAGTGCTAGCGCACTTTTTACATTTATGGGTTGTGTGCATGTGGAAACTGTAAACTGAAAACTGATAAACATGAGCGATACTAATGATGACTGGTAACTCCGTTTAACTTGTAACATAGAGAATACACCTAATAAAGGATTACTTTAGGTCCTTTCCCCAGATTATACTGGGATCGTGCGTAAAAAGTACTTAGCCCCAGAAATGAATTCAGTGACCTCGAAAACCTATAAACTAAATACCATCTTGAAAAAATCTTTACTATTTAACCTACTCTCGCTTCAGTAATACACCAGAGGTACAATGTAAAAATTCATCCAGAATTGAATCCAGAGCGACCTCGAAAACCTATAAATCGAATACCATCTTGAAGAAATGACTAATATTTTACCCTCGCCGCCTCCTGTGGTACTTCAGAGGGTCGGATGTGAAAATTATTCCCTCTCCTCCAATTTCATTCAGCGACATAGATTTCAATAACAGTATAGGCAACTGTGAAAATCGTTTTTTTTTCTTTCGTTTGCATAAAAAATTATGGGCAAAGTCGACATTTTCCCCTATCGCATCCTCTTCCTCTCTACACTGATAGAACCAGCAATGCCTCTGATTACCTCACCTCAGTTTCCTCAGGACAGCATGTGTTTTTAGTCTGTGGATTGGATGAATGATTATTCCCAGTGAATACTGTTAGAAGTAAATATAATGAAAATCAACTATTACACTTGAACCGATGACACAACGGCTGGAGGCAAACTTTCTTCCAATTTATGTTGCCAGTTTCCTCTCATTCGTGTTTGCTTCAATCTATCAAGACGCATTTTCTTACACGAGTTAGGTAACGAACCGAATGAACCGCAAATAAAGTGGAAAAGGCCCCGAAAATGTTTTCCATCTCGGTACCATTGTCGAATGCCGAGTGAAAAATGTAAATTCGAGTTTTTTCAAAGTTTCCGTGTAGATACTTCGAAGTACATGAATTTCAGCAATCGGGAATATTTTAATGCTCCGTTTATTACAC
The DNA here is from genome assembly GCA_031841125.1 of Acanthococcus lagerstroemiae. Classification (NCBI taxonomy): domain Eukaryota; kingdom Metazoa; phylum Arthropoda; class Insecta; order Hemiptera; family Eriococcidae; genus Acanthococcus; species Acanthococcus lagerstroemiae. Next base: position 21,688,087 of record CM063109.1, on the reverse strand, counting down.
CTCTATAACTCAGAATGTCGGAGTAGAGCATCTAGGTAGACTTCGATTACTTACGAGTACTGTATAAGAAAACTTTTCTACATACATTTTATAAGCTCCTATGTTTCAAGATTCTGAAAAGTGTAGCCATAATTTCTGTTCATCTTTCAAATGCGAAATTAGTGACGAGAAAAACTATCTTTAATTTTTTTAGCTGAGCCGATTTTGCCAATTAGAATTTCTCTGTTGACTTAGTGTCTAATAAAGAGGAAGTGAAAATTCAGATTTTCTCAAAGTATTGACGCAAGCTTTGATACATTGTTTCATTTGTCAAGTGAACTTCGTTAGGATAAAATTTCTGTTTTAACAGCCACGTTGGATCTAAATGGAAAATTTGACGAAACATTCGCAGTCAGCGACCGAAAAAGCCTCATTTCGATAGTTCGTCTAATTATTTGTTCTCATATACTTAAAAGTTCCTTGTTATGGAGCTTTCCCTAGGTCTCTGTTTGCTGGGGGGGGGGGGGAGAAAATTCGTTTGAATACTTGAGAAACTAGACTTTCTCTTTATCGAAACTGGGGAAGAGGAAATGATATCACTGCCCCCTGTCTCCCCGGCTCCGGCATCACTGCTTCGTAAAATGATTCTTGTTCGAAATTTTCCAACTGAAACACACCGTTAGCCATAAAAACAAGAATTATGTCTTCAAAAGGAACAATGACATCAATTAAAAGTTCTTCAACACATGTATGTTCAGAGACCCTAGAAGTGGCAATCGAGCCTTGCTAGAATACCAGCTACTCTGATGATGATGATGATGATGATAATGATAATGATATATTCCTTAGTTTCTCAACTATCTCGTTTCATCCTCTATTGCATTTGAGTACTTTGATCCTTATATAAGTTCCTTATTAGGATAGAGTACTTTCATGGGGTACATAACTTGGAGCAAAAAAAACTTCGTTCCGTGCCGGAACGGAGCGCGCGTCCTACCAGGGCCACCATGGGGTCCCTACTGACCGAGGTCCGCACTCCCTGAGCGTTCGCCTGGAATTCAGGTCCCCCACAGCCAGACGCGCTGCCTCTCTTCACTCACCCCTCACATAATTTGGGGTACAGGTGGTTGTAAATGATCATTTCAAAAATTTTCGCAGGCATTGGGATTAAGGATATTGGTTTGTAGTTGGTTACATTTTCATATGGCTCTCTCTTTGGGATTGGGACTACTTTAGAACATTTCCATGCTGTAGGGAAGACACTGTTTGATATACTGAGATTATACAAATAAGTTAGGGGTTCTATCAGAAATTCTCCTGTCCCCATGGAATAGTTGTTGCGCGAATTTGACTCCAGTGTCTTGCTTAATATCCAACCATTCTGTTTTCTTCTACCGGGTCCTCTTTTACCATTTATCTTCTCCAGGAGTTTGATCTGTAGGATTCTATACTTCTGTCTTCTAGCTAAATGGCTAAGTATCTGATCTTCTTTTTCCATATTATATCCTGGAGCATTCTTTTATATTCTTCTCTTTTTAGTACTTTCTTGTTAAGACATCTTTTCCATCCAGGATATTCTTAACATTTTGCGGTGTATCCACATGCCTCCAGTCAATTCTACAGTTTCTTATTCAGAGTTGTTGTTTGTGAACCGCATAATAGGACTGAATAATACATAACATCACACTAACTTCTAGGGCCCTGTCATCCAAAAGGTTTCTGATATTATTCCAGGGAAGAATGCTGATGTTTCCCGTTGCTTTTATCAAGGTTTATCTCCCGGAGTTTTCCTTCTCCTGTGCATCTTTAGTTCTCTTTAAGCCCTCACCACGCCAAGATAGCACACATAGAGGGGGGCCGTTACTCTACGAACGTAAAAAGCTTGGAAAATCCCAGAAATTAATACATTTCAGTTCACCTCAATTTCGAGACAAATACCGTGGCTTTTCAGTCAATAAAAATTTCTCGGCAAAGGTAAGGCTAAATCACTTTTATGTGGCTAATATTCGCCTTTTCTGACACTTTAACAAGCTGCGACAGTAATAAAATTTTGACAAAATCGGTGCTATATAAAAAGGAACATAAACCGCAGTTGCACTTTTTCGCCGAACAACCGCCCGTCGACTGCGATTGGCGAATGAAGAAGTGCTCGTCGGCTCGTTCTCGCGATAGCTCGCCTTCGTTCGGAAAAAATTAGTCTTTTTAATTAAGTTAAATCAAGCGTTAATAAATTTACAGTTAAACGGTGGCTGGCTTTTTGAAACCGATAATTAATAAAAAGGAGGAGGAGAAAAAAAAAACGGGGAGCCAGAAAGTATAAGAGCGGCTGCGGCGTACCCGCGTACGCTGAACCGTGACGCTATGGCGCTTCGCGACTTCGCAAGTTTAGGAAGCCCTGAGATAAATTGTGGGAGTATGCCGAGTACAAACGGATGAATGATACAAATTTTATAAATAACGTCACCGTCTGTCCACCTTACTCTGTCAGCCCGCAGCCTCCTTTAAGCGCGTTTTTAGCGCCAAGCCGCGGATGAGACTCACGATGAGTCGCGAGCTTGCGATGTCGTGTGTAGAGTCTACAGAGATGAAGCAGTAGAAGTAGAAAAAGAAAGCTGCCGGGCTGGTATATATTTTAGCCTTCTCCGTTTTCGAGTTTTTTTTTTAGTTTTTTTTTTTGTTTTTTTTTTTTTTCTTCTCCCCGGCTTGTCTCCAATTAGCGTTGTCTTTACGCCTCACCATTTGTCATTTAGTGGTTTCCTTTTTCTCGCTAGGAAAACAGTTCTTCCTTTCGCACTGTGTAGTTTCTACTTCATACTATTTTTATGGTTCTGGTAAATGAACCGGATACACGTAACTCGGAACTCATTTTCGATTCGGTACGTTGTCGGATCTAGAATTTTTATTTTAAATTACACGTTAAGTACGATCCCCGTTTTATTAATTTCCACGCCACGTGTATGTTCTGCTGTCAAAATTGGAAACGCGGACAACTTGGTTTCATTTTGGTTCGCGTCAAGAGTAGCCGCGCCCGAATTTGGTCGGCGCGATAGACTTCGTAAAAGTTCACCGGTGTCTCGTGTGACCGATTGTGTCCCGAGCAGGCAATTTTGATAGAAGTCGGCGACGTAGCCTTCGAGGTAATTCGATATCCGGTGACGTAGAAAGGGTAATCAATCAGCAAATTTAACACCGCGTAAATGAGCTCCCTCTCGCTAGATTAACGAAATGATAAATTCCATGCATCGGTCGCCCAACGGGGCCGACTTCTTACACGAATCTGGAAATCCCTCTGTTGGCCGACTTCTTCCCGTATGCAAAGCCGCAAAAATTAATTTTCCTCGTTTGTACCCAAAACGACGAACGTGGAACATGAAACTTTTCGTAGAACAAAATCATCAGATCTATGTTTTGGTATCCAAAGCAATGGTAGCGATCGCTATTTTCCCCCATTGGGGAAAGAGGAAGAAGGCGGCAAATTTTTTCGCTCACTCTCAACCAAACCATAATATCAAAAAAATTTTATTCGCCACAAATTTGTCTACATTTATTTTTATTTTTATTTTTATTTGGTGACCCGCTGGGGCTACAAGCGTGTATACATATATATAAGTACTGTGCATAAATAGAAAGAGAAAAAAAAATACACAAAAAGGAAGCGAGTGTAGTAGACAGGGAAGGTGCACCTCCCCCTTACTCAGCCCTCAGCCACCCATTTCTGGGCATAAGTCATGGACAATTCAGCCCATTTTTTCCTGTTGCTAGCTCTTGTTAACCATTGGTGACCTGCCACCTGCCTAACCTCATCGATCCATCTCGTCACTGGCCTCCCTCTTCTACGTTTGCCCGAGGGCATCCACATCGTTAGAATTTTGTTCCATTTGAATGAGAACTCTCTGGCTAGGTGTCCAGAAAATTTGAGTTTGAGTTTTTTAATGGTGACGCCCACACCTTTGGCTTTTGTTTTCTCGAGGATTTTTGAAATTCGAACTTTGTCCTTGATTTTGATCTTCAGAAGATTTCGCAGCATAGAATTTTGAGTTGCAATTAATTTTTCCGTTTGTTTTTTGGTGTGTGCCCAGGTTTGGGCGCCATAAGTTAGTAGAGGATGACGTTGCTTTCGAAAATTTTAATTTTTGCTTTCAAACTGAGTTTTCCATTCCAAAAAGTTTTTTGGCCCCAAAATGCTTTCCAAGCATTGGCTCTTCTGATTTTTGTTTCCTTTTCTGACCTGTTCTCAAATGATACCATTTGGCCTAAGTATTTGAATTCCGTGACCTTCTCAATCTTCTGGCTGCTAATTTCTATTTCCCCCAGATTCTGAATGTTTGACATAACTTTTGTTTTCTTCCAATTTATACTTAGGCCCACCTTTTCGCTTTCTATCAAAAAAAAAATCAAAACCGATGACAAATTGAGGCGGGCAACAAAGGAAATGATCCATAAGCGCACAACTTTAAAACAAAAAAATAACCCCTCCCTCAAAGACCGTGTCGAAGTATGCGAACTGAACAAACTCATTAAGAAATTGATAAGAAAAGATGTCAAAGAGTATGAAGAAGAGATTGCAGAGTCGATAGTTCAAGAGAACTGGTCGACCAGACAAGCTCGGAGGGCGGTGGCCAGAGGGAGATGCCTATTTCCCAGAATTAGGAACGAAGACAATCAGCTGATAACAAATCGCGACGAAATAGCTAAAACAGCCGCCAGATTTTATCAGAATCTCTACTCCGTTGAACATAATGGAAACAATAACTGGCGCAACCACCTGTCTAACCGCGACGAGGTCCCCAAGTTTACTCCAAACGAGGTAGCTAGAGAGATTGCTAAAATAAAGTCAAACAAGGCACCAGGGCCAGATGGGATAAGGAACGAAATGCTAAAAGACTTTCGTGAGATCTTGGCGCATCCTTTGGCCTCTCTCTTCAACGCCGTTACCTCCTTAGGTCTTGCACCTAGCCAGTGGTACTTGGCAGAAATAATTCTCCTACATAAAAAAGGTGACAGGGCTGATATAAACAATTATCGCCCCATTAGCCTGTCCTCAAACGTCTGCAAATTATACATGAAAAACATTTAAAAAAAGAATTTACAATATTCTGGATGCCCAACAGCCCGCGGAGCAAGCAGGATTCAGGAAAAATTTCAGCACGATAGACCATATTCACGCGATAAATCAGCTAATAGAAAAAACGAACGAATTTCAAATCAATGTTGTATTACTATTTGTGGACTTCAACAAAGCTTTCGATTCCTTGCTACACAGCTGCATTTGGTCAACCTTGGCAAAA
>CM063109.1:21609680-21682320 GCA_031841125.1 Acanthococcus lagerstroemiae | reverse complement strand
TTGAGATGATCGTATATTAATTGCAGGAGAAATTGAACACTGTGCTGAGTGTTTTGAAATACTCGCCGGTGCCTTGGAGCGCGACCATCACCAATATTTGCGAAGAGGCCTTGAAGCATGAGAATCCACTTACGAGGTTGATCCGCGAGCAGAAGAGAATGGTCAGCTGCAAACTGGTGCTGAAAAAATACGATTTAAAAGACATCAAAGCGATCAAACCGCACGTAAGTATTCATTAGTTGGTATTTTTAGAAATCAGGAAACTCTTTGAACTCGACGATGACTTTTTTAATTTCAGTTTCAAAGGGTGGTGCAGTTTATTTTCTTGCAAGGACGTAGCACCATGTTGGAGGACGCCTTACAGATTGCGAATACTTTCGACGCGGAAATGTGCACCGAGGTGTATCAGCTATACGTGCAACTGCTGATCGAAAACGGGTGCGTTCTTTTCTTCATGTAAGGTGCGTAGGTAAGCAATGTCGATCATGTAGGAACGTTTGTTTGGCTTGTGTTGCAGCGAGGGTGCGAAAGCTATGTCATTTCTGGATGATAACGATCTGCCACTGAAAGTGGTAATCCGTTGTTACAACAGTATAATTTTGAAAGCTCACTCCCTATCGGGAATGTCGAATTTATCGTGTAAATATGACAGATATGTCAAAGAATTGGATGAGGTCAGTAGTAAGCTGGCTCGAGCAACGTCCAGTTTGAAAGCAACCGGCGAAACAATCATCTCGGCAGCATCATCTGAGATGTGCAAGCTGTTGAAAAATATTCATTATGTGAAGGTTAGTCGCTTTTTGTATCAAGTTTTAAGTCAGGCGACGCTCCTTGAGATTAAAATAACGTACTTATGATGTTCAGAGGAATTTTAAAGAAGATGTTTCCATTCGTCATTTCATGTATCCGCAAGAGCGAGAGAATCTATTGAAGCACTGTTTGAACTCTATTTTGAAACGTAAGCTCATGTGTTATGATTTCATTTTATAAGTCGGAGATGCTTTTTAACAACTGCTAATCATTTCATCGATTAATTTTTAGGTATTGAAGCTGATCGAAAGGTTTTAGAAAATGAATGCCTCCAACTGACGAAATTGGCGAACTGCTTCGAATGCAGTAAAAATGAAATTTACGTGAAGTTTATCGACCTGGCGGTTTCTGAAAATGAAATAGATCTGGCAATTTATTTATCGAGGTTGGCTTTTTTCTTGGATTGTTTAATATTATCTGTAATGCAGTCCCGAATTAAGATTAAGGCTGTTTAGAAGCACTCGGGTCCCTAGCCGCCTAGCCAAAAAATTTCTCGTATCTGTTCAGTAGCTTTTTATTTTCAGTGCCGTATTGGCTGGTGGCATACGCCAACTTGCTGAATGCAAAAATGTTCAAAGTCGGCCCCTCCAAGCCGGTGTTTATTGTTCCTGTGAATAAGCCCGGGGCTGAATTCATTGTATAAAGGCAACTGGTAGTTATTTTGAAAAGGAGTTGAATTTTCCGCCATTGTTATGAATTTTGCTCAAAGCTACTTGAGGTCGGTGAATCAAGCAGCTAGGCTAAATCCCGTCCAAGGGCTAACATCGTATATCTTGCGGGATACTCTTGTTGAAATCATTTTGAACTCTTGGATTTAGGATCGTATTGCCCCATTGAAACTATGGCCAAAACGTTAATAAAATTAGAGCCCTCCGTGACAAAGATCAGAGACAAGTCTCTGAAATGTAAAAAATACCAGTTCTGAATGCAACACTTCGTTATGCTTGTTATTTTGTAGACTATTGCTGAAAGAAGATTCGCTGCCTGCTGACGTTTCAAAACAGTTGATCGATAAGGCGGGTGCGATTCTGGTATATTGTGTTAAGAATCCAGACTGCGTATCTGAAAACAATTTGACAGTCTACGTTCATCAACTCATTATTTCCTCATTGGATTCGTGCCCTTCAAGTAAGTAGCATTCGCCTCAGGACTTACATACTTCATGTGGTGTAGCAAGTATTCGAATTATTAACGTGATCATGTTTGCAGATGTTTTACCAGATGGTTTGGAAATCGCTAAATGGTTCAAATTAATGCAAAGCCCTGTTCAGCTGGACCACACGATTGCGTCTTTAGATGATGGCGGTGATGGGTTGTTATCGTATTCTCGTTCCATCAATAATTCTACTATTTTGAAATTGCTCGCCGCTTATGGTTTATATTTACGTAAGTTGGCAAACGTTTGTTATTTCTTGAAGTGTGGCGGGGCAGGTGATACCAAGAATGGAATATGAGTGATTTTGCTGCAGCATTTTTACTTGAATAAGTTGTTGAAGAAAGGCTTTTTAATTGATAAACTAACCTAACATTTCGTGCTTTCCGATTACAGAAGTGAGCAATGTGAAGTCAGCTGTGAAGTATTTAGGCCAGCGTGATCTAGATGAAACTCAGGTATGTTCAATTAGGCAGTGTCGTCAACTGCGATGACATCTCACTTGAGTGGCAAGCTGTCTGTTATCAGTGACATTATTTACATGACGTCAAACAAACAATTCTTTTCCAAATAGTTTATCAAGACGGCACTTGTACAAAAAATCATAAGAAAAAGTTTTGTTGAGTTAAAATCTTCAATTTGGATACACTTCCTAGTTTCATATACGTTAAAATTTTTATCATCCTTCTCCCATAAGCAACTGTACAGTGGCGTCCACCCAATAAGCGTTCCCGACATTGCCTACTTGGAAAACGGCTTCCCATAAACCGCCAACGTGATTCGAAGTTCGGCAGCTTATAGACTAAATATGTATTCGTCTTTTTACACAGCCCTGTGACAGCGTTATCGATTTACCGCAATTACTGCAGAATATAGTGGACCAAGAAGACGAAAATTTGAGCTTCCAGATCGTGACCAATTTACATTGGTCAATGTTGCACAACAGCGTCAAGTCTGAGGAAAGCTTCGTAAGTTGACGTGTCGATAAACTCAGTTGTACTCTTTAACCTCAGTTTTGGCGAATTTCACTGACAAAGGAAAAAATTGCGTTATGTGCCCCTAGAGCGACTGCGCGTTGATCGAACAGACGAAGAGTTTATTTCAATTAGGCATTTCGAAGCTCTTGAAAAGATTGATCGGATCGCGTCATTCGGATATTCAGTTTGGTATCGCTTTACTCCACCATCTACCGAAAGACGACGCTTCTAAATGGATTCTCGAGTCGACAAAGAGGTAACTCCAAATCGTTAGTTCGTCGCCGTGGTCCCAGCTGTAAAGAGAGCAGAAGAAAATATCGGAATCACTAATTTCGATGCTATGAAGGAGAATTACATTTGACTGATTTCCTGACTCATTTCGAAACAACTGTGTTAGATAATAACTTCAGTATCCACAGGCGCCGATTTCCGTGGGTGCCCGAGGCTAGAGCAGCTACTAAAATTTCACAATGAGTGCACTAAATACATATTATAGTTCAGAAATATTAGACCTAAAAATAGCGTATATTGGGAAAAATTGCTGCAGAGTTGAAACTTGGCATAATTCTCAAGGACAACTCCCTAATGAACATAGTAAAAATCCCGCCCCGCAGGGGTGATTGTGGCCCCCTAGAGCTGAAAACCCGTACCGAAAAACAGGTTTTTACCGTAGATCCACAAATGTTGATTTATATTCGGAAATGCTTCTTACCTAAATTAAAGAGCACGAAATTCTCTACAAAAAATGTATTTTTCATTTTTGTCCTAGGATCAAGACTGGCCGAGATAATCGACCAAGAAATATCTCAAAATCATCAATACCTCATAGTATTCGTATAGGCCTATTATATGTATAATGTACTATAACGTACGCCAGGGAAATAACATCGATATCCATGCGCAGCCCCGTAGCCATGGGGGAAAGCTGGGGTTGAGCCCCTCTAAAATTATCTTGAGCCCTTCTAAGCAAAGATACCACAACTAAAAAAATCGTCATTACGCCTCTAAGAAGTTTCATTTTCTAAATTAAAGGCAAGGGTAATCGAATTGAAAATCTCTCTTATACTTGGTTACTGAAATTTAGAACGACAACAGAACACTCTATACACGAGTGCTTTGCTGTACTGAACTGGATGTTTTCATGTGTCCAGTATGCTCACTAATGCCATTTGAGTATCAGTTTTTAAGAAGATCGTATCGCTTATGGGGATTCTGTCAGGGACGTACCGAAGAGTTTTTTCTGTTGGGCAAAAATTGTTAAAGTTCCAACTGATGTAACTCAAAATTCTCAAGTATCAAAAAATCTTTTTGTATTGGAAAAAAAAATCTTTTGACTTATCGGATTTTTCCAACTTTTGATCCATCTACTAAAATTTCTCAACTCCGGTGGAGGCTTCCATGCCCCCCTTTCGTCCCTGACTGAAATGGTAAATTTTCCCAACTGTTGAACGAAAAATTGCTAGAGTGGAAGGGAGAGTTTCCTCCCCCTCCCCCTATCGGTACGTCCCTGGATTATGTAATAAGACAAGACCATCCTGAAACTCGGTAATCAATTGTGGTGATGCATGCAGACGTCCGTCAAGGCTTCCCTGATACATGTCGACAAGCAAAGGAATGTAACTTGGCGTATTTCCTTATCATGAAATAGGTAGAGTTATTTCTTTCACGATGCCGTATCAGCTCATCGGTAGGAACAAAAAGGAGACTATAAGAACAGACGGAAGTCATAGAAATAAAGACAGGATAAAAATAACTCGATAAATACAATCACAAACTTTGAAACCGAAAAACTTTTCACACTAATAATAAAGCAAACAGAATTTATCAACAGGGATTGGTCCACCAGACACCAGACCTGTGTCAACAAACAATTAGAACACAGGATATGCTAGGACAGTTCAGCATATGGTACCACTTTAACCAATATAATATGTTACAGATCGGCCTTTGCCTTCAGTAACTAGGTTATTGATAATGGGATAACATCTGAAAATGTTCTGACAAAACTACGGTGCGTTCAAGTGAAAGTAGTACACACTTCAAGAACTATACGTAGGTGATTAATCTTTCATTTACACCTCAAGATCAACGGTTGATTCAGGATTTATCCTGAACCTACTCACGGTTGATCCATCATCTACACGTCAAAGATTCCAATAAAAGGGACTGCACATTAGCAGGCCCGTAGCCATTGGGGAAGGGGCAAGCTGAGGCTGAACCCCTCCAAAGGTATCTTGAGCTTCTCTTGGGCACCCACACATAAACTCTGGCTACGGGGGGCATGTGCGTGTGCGTATATGAAGGGTTTCTTACCTACCTCTGCCGTATACCTATTATGGTTGTTGTTAAGAGAAAGAAACATGTTCTACCTATTTTTAGATACTACTTACTACACACGGAGTCGTTTGTGTAGCAGCTGCTGAATTACGAGGGGCGTTTCAAAAGTCTCCGCCACGCGTCTGTATCTCCACTCCTAATATACCTACCCACACCCCGACGGTATTTGATAAGGATTCAGGGGAAACATTCCAGTCCTCGTATATGGGAAGTTTATACCAATTAGTATTCAAATTTTCAGACTTATCGGTTGATTTTTGTCCGCAATCAACAACCAACACCCAAAAATGTAATGAAAATGGTATTTTGTGCGTGTGTGAAAGGTGGTTCAGCAGCATGTGGTTGCAGAAAAGTTGGAATTTTCTGCAGCCATATGTGTGTCTGCAAAGGGAATGGGTGTATGAATTCGTGTGAGAGTGCAGTTTCAGACACTGAAGATCTATTTGTATTATCATTTTGTTTTCCTTTTCTGTGCTAAATTTTGTATAAGATACACATTTATTTTTCACATCATCACATTATATCCCCCTCTCTACTTATACTGCATTGTAAATACTAATCATATCTTTCTACTACCGCCTGCATGCATTACAACATGTGTAGTCATTATTTCGCTGACGCGCCTCCTAGTACATTATATAATATGAATACTATGATGTAATGATGATTGTAAGATATTTCTTGGTCGGTTATCTCGGTCAGTCTTGATCCTAGGACGAAAGTAAAAGAGACCTTTTTTATAGAGAATTTTCTGCTCTTTAATACGGGTAAGAAGTATTTTCGCATATAAATCAATATTTATGGAGCTACGGTCAAAAAACTGTTTTGCGGTACGGTTTTTCAGCTCTAGGGGGCCACGCTCACCCCTGCGGGGCGAGGAGTTTTAGTATGTTTATTAGGGAGTTGTCCTTGAGAATCATCCCAAGATTTAACTCTGCAGCAATTTTTCCCTTTTCATTTCTTAAAATACCTGGACTAATATGATTAGGATTGTTATTGACCTGTAGATATATTGTTGTTTATCTCATCGTATGAAAATATCTAAGAACGTACAAAATAATTACCAACTTGGAAACCCACCAACCGTCCCTTCCACCGCCATTATCATTTTTGGCTCTTTTAATGTATCTAAAAACTGTATGCTTGTGCACCTACTGAAAATTTAAAAAATCATCGCCTATGCCAGTATCCACCTCAATTTATAATGATAGGTACTTGTATACTTAGTCAATTCTAATGATCCTGAAGTACCTTAAGAAGTGAGTTTCACGACATGTGGTGAAGGGGAATAGGTAGGCATGCATCCCTGCCGCACGCTAGAATGTACTTATCAGCGGCTTTGGTCTGAGAAATGGTTTCACGACCAACAGAAAATTTTATGTTAATATGTAGTTGGCCAGCTGTGTATCTTGGTTTCTATCTCTCCCTTCTCTGGCTGTTTATTTTTTAGTTTTTTATACGCTGTATTTTTTTTCCTTGTCCGTCTGGTTTTCTGTCACTTTACGAGCTGAAAACCGAGCCTCCTTCTGCCATTGAAAAAACTGTTGGATCTAAAGCAGACAGACCGACAGATGAATGGAAAGACAGCCAAAGATAGAATCGGTCAGTCAGATGAATAGACGGGTAGATACAGACATGCCGAGAGCCAGAGGCATTGGTAGGCAGGCCGACAGTTAAACATATAAATTGATAAATTGCTAGATATCGAACCCGGTCTTCTGGTTTTCATGTTGTTGCTGTTGGCACCGAGCTAAGGGTAAGACACATTTCCCCAGCTCCATCCACTTGTGCTTTCAAATCGAGAAAGTCCCCATCGTTAGTACTACAGCAGGTTAGTGCTGCAATTTATTTCGCGAGTCCCAGCCTTTTTCGTCAGGAACTATTGCAGTGCAGTAGGCGGGGCTGGCGAAACGGTAACCCCAGAACCCCACCTATTTCAGATTTTGAACGGGAAATTGTCTCCGTCGTTAGTGGTGGTTAGGGTTGCAATAACATCGTTAGTGCCCCTATTCTGTTAGACCACAAATTAAGGGTAAAGAATCACAGCTCACATTTGCCATTTTACTTCAAGGGCGTAAATAGGCAAAATACTGTACCCGGGTGCAGGAATATCTTTGCTGCGCCTGTGAACGTGGCGTATGTGATACATATCGCACAGTCACAGGCGCAGCAAAGATATTCCTGCACCCGTATACAGTTTTTTGTCTTTTGCGCCCTTGAAGTAAAATGGCAAATGTGAGTTTCAATTCTTTACCCTTCAAATAGTCTTAGTGTTACTGCTGCATTACTGCTGATCAGTGCAGCAATCTGTGTCGTTAGTACTGAGACCCTTTGTGAGGATCCACAGGGTAACAGATGAAATGGCATTCCCACACCAAAAATGGTCTCCATCGTTAGTGTTATGGAACTATTAATTCATGAATCTATTTTCTTAGTTCTTGATTCTCTTCACAGTACCAGTGGGTAGGATGTGGGTGATGAAATGGCTACTTCGCGTTCTGTTTTTCAGGCCTAAAATAATCTCAATGGTCAGCGTTATTTTCATGCTGCTTGATGTAGCATTTGCTTTCATTAATATCGCCTTCTTTTCACAAAACTGAAGGGTGGGGGGGGGGCTTATAAAATGACATCCGCAGTCATATTTAGTTTTGGACTGAAAATAATCAGTATTATTAATGCTGCGCAGTGCAGCATCGTATTTCGTCAGTGCTAGCCTCTCCATGTGGAACTAAAGTGGAAAGCGAGGCTAATAATATTACAGCCCCACGGCCCTATACTTTTCTGTCTTCAAGCCAAATCATTATGGATGTAGCAATTTATGTTGAACGGCGTAATGGTTTTGTCGTAGGTTCAAATTCGATTTTCAACGACTGTTTGCCATCACCGAACTTGGCATGGTGTACTTCAATCAGAATCAATGTGAAAGCGAGTGGAATGAGATTTGTACCCTGCGAAAACAATGTATCTGGGGGAAACAGGTTATGGAGTATGGACTGTCGTATAAAGGTACGTTTTATGATGGATGTCGTACCTTCAGTCGAACGGGAGCCGTAAAGGTGGCAAACTCGTTCAGCTCGTCAACCACGTTCGCTGACTGAGCTAAGTGAATTAATATGCTGTTTCTGCTAAATTGAATCGAGTTATCAATACTTACATGGGAAAGTGGGATCTCGGTGGATTCCTTTACGATCTCAGCTAAGGGACTTCTTGTTCTGCCCAAGTGAGTTGAATAGAAGGGACGTATACTGAGGGGCGAGGAGATTCCCTCTTCAAAAATTGTTTTAACGGTATTTAAACAGCGAAGACGCAGTTTTCTCTCCCACCTAAAGCTTCCTCCGTTCAAGAACATCACTAGGCTACGCTACTGATACCTAATTAGTGAATTTACCTTACTCACTCCTTCACATAACCGAAGGTAGACGAATTTATTTAGCTCTCAGTAAACTGAATTGAACGTGTTTGTGAATTTGCTCTTCGGCATCCCGAACCAGGCACAATGTAGGAGTGCAATATAACCCTAAATGAAGTACTGGATTAAGTGTAATTTTTCTTTCTTTATGATTTTTCAACATTGCAGAAGCCTTTAGAGAATCAGCTGTCGAACGAAAACAACTTCTACTGAAACTGATGGCGGTGCCCTCGATAGACTTGAACGTGTTGGCCAAGTATTGCCGAGATATGAATTTCGATTTTCAAGTTTGTCTGAAAGCCTATTTACGGCAAACGCTGCTGGCGTGGGAACCGGAATACGATATTAGAGTGAATCCGATTACCGGTGATAAAGGTGAATAAAAATTATGAAATGTTTATGGATATTATAAATGAGAGAAAGCAAAATTGCAACGCCACTTATTTATGGAAAAGCCCGGTTGATCCGTTTTTTGGTTAAATATCTTCTCTGAAAGCATATTTTGAAAAATGTATCGTTCCGAAATCTGCATTCTCATCCAGGTTTTTTTCTTTTCTTAGAGCATACGAGTTTTTTCAGTAGTCGCTTTTTGTTTCATTTTTCTGAAATCCGTAAGTTTATCACAGAGCTGGGAGCAAAAGCGATTGTACTATTTTGAAACGAATTCATAATCCTGAAAATGGGTTCCTAATTCGAAAAAAGTGTGTTTTGAAGAAAATCATTTTAGTAATGAATTAATTTTATTGAGAAATCTAAGCTAAAGAGGCAGTCATCCGGATTTTGAATTACTTGGTCCTTCGTTTATGAAGTTTCTTAATTCATTTTCATTTGCCAAGATGAACACGTCTTGGTAATCTGTTTAATGTATTTCTCTTTTCAGAAATAATTGTCAAAGAGACCCATAAGATTTTGATCAACAAATGCCGAGAAATCATTAGTTTGATTGAGAATACAAGCGAACTTTCGCAGTCCATTTCCACCATTATTTGGGACTCAGTAAGTATACAATAGGTTGTGTGATCTTTTATACTACGATTTTATTTGGGGTTTTATTGCCTCCATCCTGGATTATCAGTAGTTGTATACGTTCCAACATATTTTTTCGTCTATTTGGGAATTTTTTGGGCTGAAATATATTTTATTTTCTCATTCCCGGTACATTTCTAGCATTTCAAAATCGTGATATTACCTATAAAAATAATTGAAATCCCATTACATGAAACAAAAAGATGCCAATAAACAGCTTGTTTATTGTTTCCGATTCACAATACTTGCCTTTGCAGCGCTTGGACTCGCGATTGAAATATTAAATCCCCGAAATTGATTATTTCTTCCCATGTTTCCCTGTGAGTCCTCTCAGTTCGAGGTCATACACCTGTTTTTTGATTATGATGCGAAAGAGGAGAAAGTGGGCCTCTAAGTCTTCATAGATCCATTTATTCTCCATTTAAAACCTTTTTCAACCTAGACTCTCTTTTTCATGTGCTTCGAAGCTACGAAATAGAGTAGGCCTCTGTCTCCTTCCCAGGAAGGCTTAAGAATTTCCATTTTCTAAGCTCAAATCACGTAAGTATAGTTGTTCCAGTTTTACAAATAGTCAGTGGTCCATTGACCTCACAGGACGCTGAAGTGATGCCATTACTAAGCTGCGCTAACAAATTGGAAATCATCTTCTCAAAGACGAAGAAAATTTATGGGAAGAAACGAGAGAAAAACGAAGTCACTTCTAGGTGTAGGTACATCACTAATAGTCGATTGCATGAAGCGGGGCTAACTGAAATATGATTTAAAACTAAATCTCATCTTGAGAGTGCAATTGAGGAATATTTCTTCCTTGATTAATTCTCGTTTCTTATGAAATTCTGGGGTTCACCACAGACGTAAATTTGAAATTGATGACTTAGTTTAATTGACAGCCAATCAGTTTCGGTATTCCAATTTAACCACAGATGTCCAGACTGCCTAGGTGCCTACATATTCCCCGGTGATGCAGAGCTGGAACTTTGAACCGACCATTCAAAGGAGCCGGAACTCAAAAAAATCATTTGCTGAAGTCAGAACCCAGGGAAACTATTTACTAAAGCTAAAGCAGGGTGTCTACCGGCCCCGGAAGTCCGGGATACCTCGGAAACCCCCGGAAGCTAAAAGTAGGTCCCGGAATTCACTTAACTATTGCCAATAGTCCAGGAATTTTTTACAAATGTTGGACATAGTTTTTCCTCCAAAGCTTAGACTGTTTTCTCGATACATGGAGACTGCTTTGTGCATAGTCCAGATCGATAACTAACCTTCAAATTCACGCACGCACTATACAGTTGAAGAATGCAGGTAACACTGTTGTGTATATTGAGCAAAACATGTTTGTTTGTTTTGTTTTTTTTTGCACACAAATTTTTCCCGGAAGTGTCTTACAAAATCCCAGAGAAGTCCCAGAATTCCAAAACCAACTTCTGGTACAAACCCTGTAAAGCTAATTTTAGAATTTTACTAGAGCCGAAGCCAATTCTGTTTCTCAACTTTGACTCTTGCCCTTCATTGTTCCTTTTTCTCTTTCCTTTCCCCCTTGGCCTTTCCCGCTTCTCCACTTCGTTCCCCCTGGAAACAACCGAAGCCTGATCGAAAACCACATTTTTGGTAAAGCCTTCCATCAAGATTTTTTCTCTGGAGCTGGAGCCGGAGCGTGGAAAAAATTATTTACCGGAATCGGAGCTAGTTTCAAAAATTTTAGCTGTAGACAGAGCTGAATTCAAATTCTCGAGTAGTTCCCGTTTTTGGCCGACTGTGGGTCCGTGATATATTGGGTAAAGGACTTTAGTGTTAGAATCAGGCAAAACTGTGACGCTAACTTCATTTTCAGAAGCTCTGGTCTAAAATATTTGGTGGCTCTAAGCCGCTGTGTGACTTCGGCTCTCACTACGCGACTTTGTCGTTTAAATCTTGTTCTTTTCCGAGTCTCGGCCCTCACTGCGATTCTGATCTTGAGAAATTTATCCGCGGTTTTGGCTCCGGTTTCATAGCCCTATTTAGAATTCGCGATCATGTTTAGTGAATGCATTTGCAGTGCTATCGGTGACTGAAGATGAAATTCCAGAACTGACTATGGCTGTTTTCTGAAGTAAGTCTTACTCGCTCTTCAGCTTCCGTCGTCTTGTAGACTGATAACAATCGCTTATTTTCATGATAGGTGAAACGTTCATTGATATCGAAGTTTTGAGGGAGGGTGAAAGGAAGAGAATTAATCAAAAAGAAAAAGGAAGTTTTCAATGGATTTTTTTACCTTGGGATCCCCTCCTCCCCCGTGATTCAGGTGCCTATGACCCCTCCAGGTTTTTTAAAGATTTTTTTTAAGAAGGGAAAAGCGTACGATTACAAAATTTTTTATTAATCATTATCTTCATTAAGTACACGAATATCTTTTTCAAAATAAGCGCCATTCATGGCTATACAAGTCTCCATTCGTTCTTGCCACTTATCGAACGTTTTCGCGTATTCCACCGCCGGTAACGAGGAGAAAAACATCTGCGCCGCGGTGATGACTTCCAAAAAAATGTCAATTCACCCCCACCCCTGTATAGTCCTGACCTCGCCTCCTGCAACTTTTTGGTTGTTTCATAAACTGAAGGCAGCCTTACGCGTTCGTCAATTCAACACGAATCAAGAAGTCATCACCACGGCGCAGATGTTTTTCTCCTCGTTACCGGCGGTGGAATACGCGAAAACGTTCGATAAATGGCAAGAACGAATGGACACCTGTATAGCCATGAATGGCCCTTATTTTGAAAAAGATATTCGTGTACTTAATGAAGATGATGATTAATAAAAGATGTTGTAATCTTATGCTTTTTTCCTTCTTTAAAAAAATCATTAAGAAACCTGGAGGGGTCAACGCATATGGTTTCTTTCAAATTGGTCTGGAACAGCGAGTTTTTCTCAATTGATAGCTAATGAACCAAATTATTCCCCTGCCGCTTTGAAACGCCGATAGGTAGCGTTAGTTGGCCGTACGAATTTTAGTCTCAGTTACTTAGCGGCAGCCTATGTATCAATGTTACATCCTAGTACTATTTTCATTTCCGTTGCAGCGTTTCATCTTTTTTTTTTCTTTTTTTTTGTCATTGTTTTAGATCAATTACTACTACTACGAAGTATTCTTAGTTTTATTAACCCTTATGGAGGAAAATACATCAAAAGCACCAGTGCCTGGATTGTTCAGCGTCTATCGAAACGTGTTCATTTTTTTGTTGTCATACCAAAGGATAAGGTAAGAAACATGTTCAGAATCTCACATTGAACAAGTCTCATTAAACCTGTAATCAGGATATGAAGTTGCTTGTTTATAATTATGGGCACATTGCGTCTACCGGTCTGCCCAAGTTCCACAAAATTTTGCTTTCGAAGAAAATTCTCCATTTTGATGAATAATCCCCCGGAAATTCAAAGACTATTTTTATAAAATACAGTAAAAGTTCCAAAAAATGAGAAAATTATATCACCAGTGTCCCTCATTTTAGTTTTCGAACTTGATAGATACCTTCCAGTTGTGCAAGGCTGGTTCAACTCTTAATCCATGAGTTAACGGGTTACAGGTGAACAATAATAAGTGTGAAAAACGTGAGCTGAATGTACAAATAAATCAAATAAATGATCCCTGGAAGATCATAAGTGTAATTATCTCTATGCACTGGTATTTTGTCGTCTTAACTCCTGAAGGATACTGAGGGAGATGAATCTGCCTGGCCTCTCAGATTATCAAGTGGCTCACGTTCATGACTCAATGTGAAGGTTAAAATTGGCTTCTAATTGTTTACAGCAAGCCCTCAGACTACGAGCGAGAACAGTGGTTTCTGTTGTACCCGAATGCGCAGTCATTGCCAGCTATATCGGAGTATAGGTTACCTTTCCGACTGATCTGGTCGTGTTGGACCAAATCGACCAACGACCCGTGGAAAATCATCCGTAAGATTGTCTCGTATGTTCGAAATCTCTGTATCGATTCAGCAGTGGTGGTGTCATAATCATATGAATACCTTTTTGTGTAGAACCCGAACTGAACATACGAACGTACTCGAAATGGTTTGCCGTATTGGACGCCCTAAAGCTCGATAAAAACGTCTTATGCTCGGTCGCGATCACACAGATGGTATGTTTTGGCAAATTGATCCATTCATTGGAGAGTAACAGCGATAAATGTGAGCTAAATTAATGCAGATCTGAATGGGGTGAAATCGAGTAGCTCATGAAGATTTCACGTCGAAATTGTAAAGAATTACAAAAAAAAAAAAAAAATGAATCCAAAAATTTGAATCTTTGACTAAGAGACTCAGAATCGGAGAATCTGAATCCGAACGAGTAAAGATTCCAAAATCCAAGAAGATTTGGTGAATACGGGGATTGAGATTTTTCATCGAAAGGGGGTTGTAGAATTTGAATTCAAAACAGAAGTCATTCAGTATCCGGATGGTCGAATTCAGATGTGGATTCAAAATACGCATTCTATGATTTACAGATGGATTTTGAATTACCAAACAGTGGCATAGCCAAGGGGGCGGATGCCTCCCAAGGCACCTGAAATTGAATGTAAAATATACAAAAATGAGCAATTTTTCGCCTTTAAAACACGTTTTTCCCGAAAAACTCGCACGAGGAGTAGTTTTACCTTCATTTTTATAAAATAGTCCTCTAATATCGGCAATTTAAAAAAAAATACTTCAATTTTCGACTTTTTCTCACTTAAAAATCTTACTTCGCCCCTCCCTCCTCCTTGGGAAAATCTTGGCTACGCCATTGTTACCAAATGGATTTAGAATCCTCAAATAGATTCTATGGAAAACAGAATCCAAAAATCCGGATCTAAGAAAAGATAATTCAGAATCGGATTCCAGATCGTGTATTGAAAAAATATGCTTCTGATTGAGTGAAACCTAACAACTAACGTTCATTGATGACAGGCGAGCGATGGAAATCTATCGGAAAGCAGTAAAACCGAGTGGTGTGTTCACTTACGTCATCAGAAGTTGTTGGAGGACATACAAAAGTGCATCGACCAGATCACCAGTCTGGAAATGGCCTCCGCGTCCTTTTACTACATTGTGAACCACTTACCTCCTGGTAGGACTCCGCAGCTGGATTTATTTGTTGAAAATACTTCGAGAAAAAAAATTGGAATTATTATAACGATTTTTGAAACAGGTGCTGATCAACTAGCGGCGGCTAAGTTGTGCTTCCTGCATGCGAGGCAGTGGCACGAAAAAGAGAAGTCTGAAAAGGCGCAAGCTGGGTTCATCAAGGTACGTTGCGAGCGCAATCCTCAATCTAACATGAGGTACTTCGGAATTGAATCGTAAAGGTGACCGATTTCTCATATTTTTTCAGTGCCAGAAAAAGTATCTTACCATTTCAACGACTCACATCTTGTACATGCATAACTTGGGGAAAGCGCAGTATTTGCAGTTGGTGTTGACTCCGGTTGAACTCATTCGAGCATTGTACAACGATCCCATGATTCTGCAAATGAAATCCGGCGACGTACTCGTTCTTCCAGGTACGTGAATGGTGTCCGGTGATAGTTTGTTGAGTAGGCGAGGATTGGAAAAGTGTTCTCGCCTTTTGACTAACTAAATGAATATGTGACCTGGAATCATGAAATGTGCCTCTCTTGCGAAAACAGGTTTTCGAGATGAACAAGTGTAAAGATGGTGGTAGTTGTGTGCCCAGATGTACATAGCGTGTACATCTGTGGTGGTGTGTTTACGCGTTGCTATGACAACCGCGTTTTGAATCCTTGTGCTCTGTCATTCCCGTGGGCCTGTTTCACACGACGCCAAGTAAACAGATGTTTTTAAACTTCTGACGTAATTTGTAACCCTTAAATACCACACGTAGGTTTTCTTCCGATATTACCACACATGTGACAATTGTCACAGTATTTAAAAATGCATCAGTTTTATCATTAACCTACCAAATTTGATGGTGCTATATGTATTTTTTCATGCTAAATTCAAATTCGAGGTTAAAATTTGATGTTAAATGAAAAAATAGGCACAAATTTGAAATTTCCCCCACCACTTCATGTTAATAGCTCACAACCGATTTTTTTTTTCAATTTATAACATTACTTTTTTCCTACGAATGCATTGAATTCGGACACTTCTTGAAACTTGGTAGGTACAAGTTGCTTGTTACTATTTTCCCCCCATTTTGTTTATTTTAGTATAATTTTTACTTTGCCTATTCACATTTTCGGAATTAGTTTCACTTGATCAAGAAATCTGTAATTGGAAATGAGAGACAATGAGTTATACATTCGCCGATAATTATTTTTCGTTAGAAAGGAATATAACTGGTTGCAGTACAGTAAAAAATATTTTGCTAAACAACACACATGACAGTTTATTTCGCGGCTTTCACAAAATGTCTCAACCTGGGCCTTCCTCTCGACACCGTATTCCTCGGGTCCACCTCGAAATATTTTCTCATACTGAGCTACGTCAAAAAACCAACTCGAATGCATAAATTAAACCACCAATATGATGAATATTGGTCCAAATTGATTAAAAACAGAATTTAATTCAACCTATTAACCTCAAAATTGTACATAGTGTTCTGTAAGAGTGAAAATAGGTCGATGTGACAATTTTCACATCAGTGGTATTGACGATATTTAACCGAAAATCAATTAAAAAAAAATCATGCCCCTTTGACAGTTAGAGTAGGCAACCAAAACTCACGCGAGAATGAAGGTAAATCATGTGCGCACAGGCACTAGGCGTTATGCGGTTGAGTCTCCCCTCAGACTCGCGCCGCTGCTGCGAGTTTTATACCACTGTGACAATTGTCACATGTGTGGTATTGAAGGGTTAAATGCAGCTTGTGGAAAAACTAATGAAGATAGGAAGCTATGATTTGTTTCATTCGAAAGAGCGTAATTTTTTCTATAAGAATTGTCAAGAAAGTGGAAAAATGATTTTTTGACACCAGAAGCACATTTCATGATTCCAGGCCACATATGATTAGGCAAAACGTGGGAAAGTTCTCCGTGGTACTGATCGCCTTTGTTCGTGGCATAGGCGTTCAGCCAAGAACTTGTTGCAAAGTTACTCCAATTAATAACGCAAAAATAACTCCCCGAAGTGTTTCCCTCTGCAGCCACCAAAAATAAATGGATTTTGTTGTTTGGCCTCGTATTTAATAAGTCGCGTTTTCAAAAACAAAAGGGGGTATAATTAAATTCCCGTCATCAAATTTAATCTTACGACTTGAAATACAATGATTCAGTTCAGGATTTGAAAAGATAATCAAAAATAATCCCCATCTTTTTTCCTTTGGGGCAAAGTTAGACTCGGAGCGAATCGGGACTTTGGAGTAGCAAGATCTAGTTTCTTTTTAGGTGAATAAATTTTCTCTCTCCAACAGTGAAGTTGGATCGTGCTACTAATTTTCAAACTTGCAATGGAAGTATATCGTCCAAAATATTGAACATTCCATCAGAATTTTCATGCGGCTCGGGTTGGGTTCTCAGAATCCAAATTTTGCTCTTAAAATGGGTAAAGTAGCTTTTTCATCCAATCCCTGTTCGAGTCCCAGAATTCAGATTTCGCTCTTATCGAAAAATGGAACAAAATATCAGAATCTAGTTTACTGGGTCGGTGATTTCGAATACCCAATTTAATTTTAGATTCAGCCTCGATTTGGACCCTTCAGCGTTGATGTAGGGATTTTATGGAGTACTGTATTGATTTCGACTATCTCATACGAATTTTCGCTTGGCTTGGATTTTGGCTTCATAATTTGAATTTCATCCTCGCAATAGGAAGTATTTACTTAATTGGCAAAAAAATCAAAAATTAATATCAAAAGCGGAATTCTTGGTTGATAATGATGGCGTTGAATTTCTGATCCGAATCTTTCTGAAGAGGGCCCTCAAATGGACAAACATTGATTATAATTTTATAATCTTCTAAAATAGAGAGGATTATCGATATCACCGATTTTGTTAATCGTTGAGTTCGAATACAATGCCCACGAAATTTTTCTTTGAACGCCATTCGGGGCCTCGTAGTCCCGCAAAATTCGACTTTGAAATTCACATAAATGATATAAAAATTTTTTTCGGAATGACCCCCTAATTAACCTATTAAAAGTCCACAGCGATCCCGGTGGAGCTAAGCCCCCAAGGGGCTTCAAAGACTCCGAAATTCACATCTCGCGGATACAACATTTTAGGGGGAAATGTTTCAAACAATAGTTTACATAAAAAAGGTCTCTGGTAAAGTTTTCGTAGGGTTGAGAATAACGCTGTCAGCGCGCGCTGAAGTTCACAAAATTTATTCATGCTCACTGTGTGTACTAAACTAACGCGCAATCATCTGCGTTGACAGTGTCTTAATAATAATAATAATAATAATAATAATAAATGGGACAAAAATAATTATTGTTTGAAGACAGAACAAATAGAGAGATAACCTCAGGCTGATTTCAAATTCGTAGACCAAATTTGGCGGCGATGCTCCTTTGTCAAGATAGGCTCGAAAATTGGGGTATATGTTGATAAAATTTCTCAAAAAATTACTCTACCTCAGTTTTAACGGCAGATTTGAATTTGTCTCGGGAGATTGAAAAATTTTGAGCAGGCTTCGATGCCGTAGTTCTCGGAATATATAAAAGTATTTGTTTGCCGTGTGAGTGTTTGTTCAAGGTTGGCGGGTGAACCATGAGAGCTATCATGAGAGCCAAGAGTAAAAATGGATACGGAGGGGCGGACTCCCTCAAAACATCTAAATATCTACCAACATAACTTATTTATCATGTTTCATTTATAACATTTTTCATTCAGACCACCAAGCCCCCTTCCCCCGAAACTATTTTCTGTATCCGCTATTGACTGAGGGGTCTGAACTTTAAGGATGTGTTTTTATGAACTCTGAATAGGTTTTAGACAAAGAAAAAAAAATCGGCACTCTTATTAGAAGGGGGGCACAGAATTTTGCCACCTTTAGACCCCCTAATTTTTTTACTTGGATTTTTCGGAATTAATTTACATTGAATTTCTTCACATTATGTTGAAATTTGGTGGCTGTAACTGTCTTCTTCCCGAAATATCTGAATACCTACCAACGCAACTTCTTTATTATGTAGTATCAGTTTCAGCGATGGATTTCCCAGTAGGCACATCAAGCAAGTGCCTCGGGCGGCAGATTTTCGTACAAAAACAGCGGGGAAAAAGGAGGAAATTCGGAAAAAGAGAAGAAGAAGAAGAGGCAGAGAGAAAAAAGGAAAATATTATAGTAGTTGCAGGAAACACAACTGGGAAATAATTATGGATTTTTGACCCTCTAGTTCATTAGGAGGATATGGAATGGAGGAGTGAGGGGGACATTTCGTTGAGTGCCTATAGCGGCTGAGCTTCTAAATCCGCAGCTGGTTACAAGGAGCGTAAGCAAAAAATGGAGTCCATAAAACATTTGGAAAAAAAAACAGAAATAAGTGAAGTGATTACCCGCGTATCAGTCGCATTAGCAGCCGATGCCGCCGGCCCTGTGGGAAGGGTAGAGGGAGGAAAACTGCAAGAGTTTTCAGTCAGTAAAAGATCACGGATCGAAGAGGGAAGATGGGGAAGCAGTTTGCGGTAACGGGAAGAGGAGAGGACATATTAATGTCTGCGGAGCTCCATGCGGTTAAATTTTAACATGTATTCGCGTGTTTCCACGCCACAGAGGGGGTCACAAAATTTTCGACCTGTGGGCCCCTAACTTTCTTTTCAACTGGAACTTTTTGGAATTGAGTTACACTGAATTCTTCACACTATGTTAAAATTTGGTGGCGACAATTGTCTCCCTTCAGAAATTATTAGGGAATTAAAAATCTGAAATTTCCAAAACGAGCTCAAAATGCCTTTTAGATATTTAATTGCGTATTAGAAGAAACATTCAGAAAACTGGAATGAGAAAATATGGGGATACAGATAAATGGTGAAAAACTGAACCGTCTAAGATTCGCGGACGATGTTATACTGATGAACGAGGATATAAAGATGCTACAGGAAATGGGAGAAACATTGACAGAGGTAAGTGCAGAGCCGGGTTTAGAAATGAGTACAAGTAAAATAAAACTATTATCCAATATGGAAGGGGAATGTATACCACAATACAAGGAACTGAAATAGAAAAAATCTCAGAGTTCGACTATTTGGGGCAGATACAATCGTTTGAAGACAGAACAAATGAAGAGATAACTAAAAGAATAAATGAAACATGGGCAGGCTTCTGGACTTTAAAAAACATGTATAATGGTAAAATGAAAATTGAAACAAAGATGAATATATTGAAAAGATGCATTCTACCACCCCTCATCAAGGGAGCCCAAACGTGGGCCCTAATGAAGAAACAAATGAAAAGGTTAACTACCACTGTGAGAACAATGACGAAACTAAGGGGGGCACGGGAGGGCAGCTTCCCCAAGCCTCTGCCGGAGTTGGGAAATTTTAGTAGTTGGATCAAAAATTGGGAAAATTTAACAAGTCAAAAGAGATTTCGAGTCCCCCCCCCCGCCCATCTAACTCACGTAAGCCAATTAGCCAACTCACTTTAGCCGGCTCACCTTAGCCAATTCACTTTAGCCAGCTCGCTTTAGTCCACGGTCTAGATGAGCCGCGAAGTGGGTCAGCTAGTATAGTATATGGCATGAGCATGCACAAAAGGTGCGAACTTCAACGCGCGCTAACGGCATTGTTTTCAACTCTATAAAAATTTTACAAGTGACCTTCTTTATGTAAATTTCAACAAGGAATAACTTCGGTTGGAAACCTTTTCCCATAAAACGTTTTCTATGCGAGACATTTCCGAAAAAGTGAATTTCGGGGTCTTTGAAGCCCCCTGGGGGCTTAGCTCCACCAGGATCGCTGTGGACTTTTAGTATGTTAATTAAGGAATCATTCCGAAGACATTCCAAAAAAAAATCTTTGATATCATTCATGTCCATTTCCTGACATTTTTTTGTCTAATTTTCCTGGACTACCGTATTTTTAAAATTGAAAAAATGAGATATTCCAATTTTTAATTTCTCTCCTCACTAAAATCCAAACCCACTAAAAAAAGTGAGAGAATTGTCTAAGGCGAATCATGAAGAAGGCATTGACAACTTTTTTTTCAAAATCCAACTAATTATTGAACTTAGAGTAGACTCCATTTTTAATCACGCTTCAATTATTCCAATCTCAATAAAAGTTTATAAGACTTGTCATCAATTAAGATGCGAGTTGTGCGTTTAATTCGCCCAGTAAAGGCTATTTCCCCCATTTCAAAAGTGAACATTTGGATTTGTGAAGCTAAATTGTATTTTGATTAAAAAATCTGAATAAATTTTCAAAGGATTAAAGGTGCATTAATTGATGTTTCCAGTGAAGTCATGTTGGCCATTTCAGGAGCGAAATTTTGAATTTATGATTCAACGCGGAGCCGAATGGGAAGTCCAATGCAATTTTCATAATCAGCGACCCAAAAAAAAAAACTTCACTTACACTTCATTCAACTTTCCGAGTGAAATTCGATTTGCCCATTTCGAGAGTGAAGTTTGAATTTTGGGCCTTAGCCGAGATTGGATGACAAAGTTGGTAATATTTTTGAAATCAGCCACTCTCGAAAATCCGACTGCGATACCGCATTCAATTTTTTGAGTGAAGTCGAATTTGTCTATTTCAAGAGCAAAATTTGAATTCTAGAGTCCTGACTGGAACTGAGCGAAAAATTTTGAAATCAGCGACCCGAAACACTTCGACGTTGATTATGCGGGCGAAACCTTTCCGATTAAAATTTGTAAGTTAGAGACATGGAAATTATATAATGCAAAATTTCATGATAACCATGCATTTTATTATAACCTATAAAATTTGGTGAGTTCGGAAGAATGTAAGAATCAATTTGAAAATCAGCGTCTCGCCAAAACTCTTTTTTGGATTCATATTTGGTAGGGGAAAAGAAAGCCGAATTTGGAGGTCATGGTCTGAAGTAAATAATGTTTTAGATAAAGTTGAAGCTCTTTGCATTCCCCATAAAAACTATCCGGTAATTTTTTCGTAACTATCCTCCCAGAAATGTCCCAAAATAGGGGTTCCAAATAACCCTTTCTCGTTCCATATTAACACAGAACCTATGAAACAAAGCTCAGGATTTTGCGACTTTTGCGAATGGGAAGGACGCCAGATACCAGTACCTATCCGCCCGCAGAAATTTTCTCCTCCTCCCCCCTCCCTACCGATGCAGAACTTGTAGAGTTTAGTTTTTTGTGTTTTATTTCTTCTGAGTGAGATTATAATTGGACGCTGTTAAGCAAACACCGCTCAAGCGACTAAATTTGTCTTTCGAGAAAACGTAACATTAAAAGCCAATAAATAATGCCGGTTTACGGACGTAGCGTTTACTAATAAGCTTTCTTCAACGTGGATACACATTTTTGACGTTTTCATGTTTTTACTTTCGCACATTCCAGTCATGGGTGTAACACTAACGGGGAAAACGTTACATTTGAGGAGGGAAGAAAAGGAATTATTTCCATGGAAACGCATTTGGCATTTTTTCGTCTTTACTTTGGCACACAACAGAAAAAGCGTTACGAAAAAATAATAATAATAAAGCTACTGACTGACTGACTCAACACTTCATTCGCCTGCTGCGAGTACCGCACTCCTTGTATCAGCCTGTATTCCCTTGCAAGCATCACGTTCCTTGTACCAGACTGCGAGCACTACGCTCAGCTAGTGCATCATCTTGCAGACGAGTCTGCCGCCATGGGAGAGCATTTTCATGTCTACTTCGTGGACGGCGCCGACATGAGAATGTCATTGTCCAGCGAATGTAGCGCCCAAAAAATATGAAGCGCAACGTGCTCTGCGAAGCGTAGCGGACGACGATATTCTCATGATGGCGCAGTCCGCGAAGTAGACATGAAAATGCTCTCCCGCGGTTGCAGACTCTTCTGCAAGATGATGCACCAGCAGAGCGTAGTGCTAGCAGGCTGGTACAAGGAACGTGATGCTCGCAAACGAATATAGGCCGATACAAGGAGTATGGTACTTTTCCATTGCCAGCCAGCCTAGCCAGCCGGTAACGCGATTTTTCTGTGTTTCCTGGTCCCTGCCCTTCCAGTACACTCATTTGTTATTACTTTGACAGTAAGCTCAAATTTGTGTCCATTAGAGGAGGAGGGACTTGAAAATCTTCATGAAATACGTTATTCATATAAAAATTTAGATTTTTGGGGACACTGAATACATTTCTGATATTATTTCGATTCGAAACTCAAAATTGTGGGACTTGGGAGAGGCGCAGAAGGGCAACAAGTTTTCATAAAATACGTTCATATCAAACTTTTCAGTTTTTTAGGTTGTTGAATTCATTCTTGAAATTATTTTGGCTCGGAATTTAAAATTGTGAGACTCGTGAGATGACGAGAGCGGCGACAGATTTTCATAAAATACGTTATGCGCATCAAAATTCAAGTTTTTTCGGCCGTCAAATTCATTTTGATTTTATTCTGATTCCAAATTCAAAATTATGGCTTCTGTGGAGGAAGGAAGGGGCAACAAATTTCCATGAAATACATTCTTACCATATCTCGCAACTGACGAATTAATCTGTTACGGAATTTTACATTTCATCAGATATAAACAAAGCAACAGAAGAGATCAGCACGCTGCATAAAGTCGACCTAGCGAATATCAGATTGGAGTTACTCGAAGAGTGGCTGTCACCGGAGAACTTCATGGTCGATGTATCCATCAGTGAAACAGTCAACAAACTGGAAAGCGACGACAGTCTGAAGAAGTTCTCGACAGCCGACCATGAAAATTTCCTCAGGTAAGATCAGTGGTTCTCAGCAGCTCTTAAGCATCAATTTCCTCTGTTACCCGAACGTGTGTTCATCGCGAGTGCGTGATTCTAGAACGTGCTACGTGGTCGAACGAGATGTACGTACTTTCGGTCAGTATCTAGCCGGTATCGTGTTCGATCGAAATCCAGACTATTCGAAACCAATAAGCGTCCGATTACGTGCCCTGCAATGTCTGTACGCGGTGACGTCCGAGTGTGTGTTGGAGCAAGTTACCGGGAACACAATCGATACACTGAGGTTCGTGTTGGGTCATCAAAGCTCAAGATTTATTGTTCATTATTTGCTCGACGTATAACTTGATGCATTCTTCAGGGACTACATGAACACGCTGGAATTCGTGACCGAACTAGAGATTCTCGGTTTAACGTATTCGTTGACGGCGTTCAACTCGTGCAACAAAATCGAAGTGGCCAAGTCGCTGCTGATGCTGAAGAGTGCGAAAGCCGTTCGCTTGGCCGCCAGTATATGTCAGTATTTTGGCGTTCGAACATCGTCAGTATGGAACGGAATTTTAGCCAGAATGTGTTCTTATGAAATGGTAATGGCAGTTTCCTCAACTGATAATGTAGCGTCAAGTTCGTTAGTATACTTAACTAGAACGGGTATCATTCTTGTTTGCAGATAAAAGAGTTGGCGGATGTGTTACCTTATCTTTCAGACAACTATCATACGTTAGATCTGTCTGTTTTCGAAAAAGCGTGGAATACAGCGTTACTGACTCCTCTGAAGAAAGGTAAGTTCACGTTGCCTCACTGTCTACTCTTTTTGTAGCTGTATTTTAAATCCGCAATTGTGTTCCAGCACATGTGACTCCATCCGAAGACCAACGTAACAGGATCGAAGAAAGCATCAGACTAGTTTATTTCTGCCCGATAATCGACCAGATCGATGTCGAAGCCATGAAGGAGAACTGCAATAGAATCGGACTAACAAGTTGGACCGAAAGGATCGGAAACCTACAATTTTGATAAATCATTAAATGTTCACGTATATAAAGTCATTTTTTTATTTACAATCAATCAACGAAACAGAAATATCAGCATATATGTACAATAACTTACTGTAAACTAAAAATCTTAATTTGTGAGTCCGGTTTCATCTATGACTTCTTATTTCGGATACGACTTTTTCAATTCTTCTATATGTTTTTCTCTGACTTCTCGTTTTAGTTTTTCAATTTGATCGAAGTCATCATAATTGATAGGGACCATGTATTTTTTGCAAGCATCAACGACCAGCGATTCGTAATTTGCTGGATTGGAATACCATGCATACACTAATATGGGAACGAAAACGTACATAGTCATTTTGGCTACTTCCATTTTCCACCGTGGGATACGCTTCATCTGAAAATGTTGGTTGAATTGATAAAAGTACTATAGAATAGTCAGAGCTGCCTCAGTGTAAAAAGTGAGAGAATTGCTCACAATGATAAAGAAGGATAATGAGTCATGCTAGATCTCTATAGTTCGAGGTATAAGAGTTGAAAGATTCAGTTAATGGAAGAGAGAAATATGCAGCAAATGTTTCTCACCTTTGGATGTTGGGAAAAGCGCAATTAGAAGACGTCACAACAAACAAAGTTTAAAATAAAACTAATGAATTTGAGAACTCGAGCAAGTTTAATTACTCGATGAAAAACTTAAAGGAGAAACCGGTGTGTTTATTTGATAATTATCATTCCTTTTATCAGTAACTGATAACTGATAATCTTGATGATGTTGCCAATCATAAATGAGCATAACTTGATGTGCAACAAATACGACCCAGAAAGAGTACTTAAAGTTCAATTATAATTAGATTCTTTTTCCTGGTCTGATCTCGACAAACCACATAATCGAACAAAACGGAAACAACAAACGTGTATTTTAGGTACTTTTTCTAGGGCAGTTATTTCAAGTTCTGGCAAACGTTGAGTGTACTAGCTGATTAGCAAAGCCAAGAAAGTCACCGATTCAGATTTCAGAAGATCAGAACGTGTTTGCTCTGTCAGTTTTCATACGGATTTCGCTAAAAATTTGTAACTGTATCGTGGCACCCGTAGGTAAATATTGGTGGCATCATTTAAATATCAAATAAATAGGTGAGTATCTACGGTATTAATAATAACGCTGTAAATTCTGTAACCGTAATGCACAGTTACCAAACATGTGAATTTCAATCCGGCGACATCCAAAGGTTCGCGTCGGCCCTGGCATTCACAACAATGTGGCGCTTGAAATCTCTTGTTTAATGCTAGTATTCTGTATTTTTTTAGCATAAGAAATGGGTAATTCGAAAGGTTATCGACGCGGCACTCGTGACTTGTTCGCCAAAAAGTTCAGGAAACACGGAACTATACCTCTGTCCAAGTATCTCGAAGTGTACAAAGTTGGCGATTTCGTTGATATCAAAGTAAGGCAATGGTATTTTTCATGCAGTATTAATCGAATTTAGCTTCAGTACTACTTTATAACTGAAAATGTGATTGAATATCTCGCATTGGGTTAATTTGGATTACTGTTCGATGATTTAGGGCGATGGAGCGGTACAGAAAGGTATGCCGTACAAAGCGTATCACGGACGCACCGGACGTGTGTACAATGTTACGAAACACGCTCTGGGAGTGATCGTTAACAAACGTGTTCGAAATCGGATAATTCCAAAAAGGTAACGTTTCTAGGTTAAAGAGAGTGCGTGATTTCCATGTAACAGAATTGCAAACCTCTTTTCAAGTTTGAATTCCAAATCCGCAAAGAAAATACGTTGGAAGTGGGTGTAAGTTGAATCAAACTGGTTCCTTGTGTACATCCACTAGGATTAAATGTACCCGAAACCTTTCCAGATCTGCTTTACTGTTATGGTCACGTCTTTCACTGATCTCTCCTTTTCAATCGTAGATTATTTTTCCATTTCGGGGAAGATTTACTTTCGATTTCCTTGCCTTACACAAACTAGAGTTGTGTTTTTGTCTTTCATAAGAGTGAAATTCATCACTTTAGTATCCTTGCATCTCGGGGTCGAGTCCTCCCGCGCTGAAAAGCTTGTGATTGACACCCGAACGAACAGGGCGATTACAGTATCATTCAAGGTGGAAAGATAGCGCGCCTTGTAACCCCGCCAGTGCGACCGAACAAAGCATTACACTTGCAAGGCGTGCTACCACCAGTATCAAAAAGATTCGGTACTGTGTGTATGCACGCGTCGTAGACAGCTGACTCGATTGTGAAACCACGTGGTTAGTAAGCGAATTACGTCTGCACACGCTTTGGTGCAGAGAAGGAAAAACTACAACCCAACAAACCGTGGGGAAAGCAATGAGAAGCGACTCCGACTAACCCTGCCGAAGGAAGTCGTGCGTCAGAAACCGCAATCCTCTGTATCCGCCAACGGACATAGCACTTGATGCTAAACCTTTGGTACTTTAGGAGCCGAACAAGCCTTCTTTTTCATAGACCTCAAGTCGTTAAATCATCTCTTGGTAATTATTAATGCAATTCTGAGCCGTAAAATTTTACCAATTTTCATTTTCAGAATTAACGTACGAATTGAACACCTGACCCACTCGAAATGCAGAGAAGATTTTTTGAAACGAGTTCAAGAGAACGCCAAGAGGTTAAAGAACGCGAAAAAGGCTGGAATCACGATCAGTCTGAAAAGAAAGGTGTGGTAAAGCTCTTATTTTCCAATCTTGACACTTACGAACACTCACGTTACGAAATTTTGTACATTATCCGTTTGCTTTCTCGTTTCAGCCGGAAGAGCCCAAACCCGCTCATGTCGTTAAAGGACAAGAACCTATCGTGTTAGCCCCATTACCTTACGAATTCATCGCGTAAATCTGTATTTATATGGAATAAAATGTTTTCTAAATTACACACTTTGCCTGTTTTATTTGATTGGAATGACAAATTGGACGCGCTTTTTCGAGTGAGCGAATGCGAGTGTGATATAAATACTGATTCACTGTTCGCTGGTTATCATATTCTCTTTTCAAAATGAAAATCTGAGCTGATCCATGTTCCTTTAAAAATGTCGAACGCTGGTTTTAAACAATTTTTCTCGCCCATAGAGCAATGTCGCTAATGCTTTTAATGGCATTCAATGAACTGCGTTTAATCAGTACGAGGAGTATAGAAAACAGATTTTGATGATTAGCGAAAACCTGTAGCAGTACTGCATTTCACTGTTCGTAGATATGAAACGGTTACTGCGAAGGGGAAGAATGGCATTTTTCAATTTTACTTACCTACAAGTAGCGTATGCCTTATAATTTCGGGTCAGTTGATACCTTCATGATGTATTCAAAATGATCATCAATCACGGACATACAGTAAACGATTGTCGCATGACCAAGACCATAAATGATCATCAATTATGTACACGCAGTGGACAGATAATTGCGTGACCAAGACCATAATAGATTTCTTCACGGAAAAGTATTGTCGAATTCTGATGAACTGATGTAACAAGCTTCCATATGAGCCAGTAATCGAACGGAATTCTGGTATTTGGTACACAGTACTGGTCAAGTAGTCATCCAAGGGAGAAGGGACTGTGACTGAACAAGGGCTGAACTGCCATATTATACTGGTGCAGGACATAAATCTTCAGGATGATTAATTGAAAGGGACAGAGGAGCTCAATAGGACCTCAGCCCTTTGATAGGAGTTGGAACCTCTGGTCCTCTGGACTTGGAATCAGCCAACAGTCATCAAACCTCAAACAGAGCATCGTCCGCTCGATTACCCTACCGGCCTTAAAATAACTGTTATTAAGGTCCGTTTCATTTAGCTTAGATAACTATTTCTGCTCGCTTATCTCATCGACTTATCCCCTGTCGCCTCTCGCCTGTACTCTCTCCACATGATGAAATTGATAAAATGAAACTGCATTCAGTCTGTTGCTGTTATTTTTGCAGTCGCAGTTGTATTACGATAATGGTGAAGTAGTACATTTTTAAACTGAATTTCAGAAGCTTCCATCATTTCTCGCATGTGCCACCTGTCTTTCGAGCTCGTTCACAGCTGCTGTATCGCAATGGTTCGGTAACGAAGCAAGCAAGATCCTGTGCTCCTTAACACTTCTCCAAATTAATGAGAAAATGAAGTCCAGTGCGATACACCTCAGTCGGATTTTAAAGATCAGTTTCGGGAAGCATGCACTGGTATGTCGAGAACCAAATTCTCATTACTGATTATATTTACATATATGTAAATGAGGGAACCTTCCGGGTCCATAATAAATATAACGATTACTATAATAACCCGTACGTACATTCGAAAGCCGGACCTTGAAATGAGAAGACGGAAATACGGCGACCGGTTCCCAAATTAAATATCTCATTGCCATTTATTTTTGATCGTTAATAAGAAATGCTAGATAAAAAAACTAGCTCAGTTTCGTTACGTCTTTTTATTAGCTCCCCATAATTTTGGACCACTTCTGCGTCAAGACTGCATTTAACGTCATACAGTAGTCGTAATTCTAGGTTACAGTTTCTGAGTAGTTGCTAATGAACACAACTGCACCGCATGAACCGAAAACATGGTAGGTTTCTAGCAAATGAGAACTACAGAAATTTGTACATTCTGGACATGATTCTCATGTCTCAACGTACTTCACTCAATGGATTTTATAGTACTCTTTCAATTCTACTTAACTGAATCAAATCCCTTAAGAGTACCATTTAGCATTGCCGCAAGTAAGCATTCGTCGACTTGAGAAGTAACCCGAGTGTCTTGTGTATACAGGTGGCCAAACGCTGCATCAGTACATCTGTTACCTATTATCAGCACACGGAAAAGCAGTCGAGCCGAAAAATTCGTAATTCCGTTTCCGAAGCCATACAAGATATTCCCAGTGGATCTACAATTTTGTTCGGCGGTAACTAATTGCTCTAAACTGTGTCCTGTAACCGAATTCGGCAATACTTATTCATTTCTCGTTATAGGATTCGGGCTGTGCGGAATCCCCGAGAACCTGATCGCTGGCTTGCTCGCGACCGACATCAATAACATCGTAGCCGTGAGTAATAATGCCGGTGTTGACGACTTCGGTCTAGGATTACTACTGAAAGCAAGAAAGATCAAACGAATGGTATCCTCATACGTGGGTGAAAATGCCGAATTTGAGCGGCAGTATCTTGCTGGCGAACTGGAGCTAGAATTCACCCCTCAGGTAGGTCAAGTGGCCATTTAAATCATGGTGTGAAATCATCTTATGTACTAATTTCCAACCGTTTGCATCATTTAGGGGACCTTAGCAGAGCGTTTACGAGCTGGTGGAGCTGGTATACCAGCGTTTTACACGCCAACCGCTTTAGGAACTATGGTTCACGAAGGCGGCGTGCCAATTAAATACACCCCCGAGACCCACCACATCGAAAAGTCCAGCAAACCTAAGATGAGTCAGATGTTTAATGATCAAGATTACGTGTTAGAACGTGCTATTAGAGGAGATTTCGCCCTTGTGAAAGCTTATAAAGCCGATCCCGAAGGGAATCTTATATTCAGGTAATTTTTCAAAGAAAATGGCTGTAAATTAAATTGCAGGTCAAACGAAGAGTTTGATCGATTTCAATTAACCATTTCCAACTGCATCGGCAAGTCAGTAATTCAATCACTTAAATCTGTATGTGAAACTTATTTGTGTCAGAAAGAGTGCTAGAAATTTCAACCCGGTTATGTGTAAAGCCGCGGACGTTACAATAGTCGAAGTCGAAGAATTAGTCGAATTAGGAGCTTTAGATCCAGATATGGTTCATGTGCCGGGTATTTATGTGGACAGAATCATCGTAGGTCAGAATTACGAAAAACGCATCGAAGTAAGTTGTAATCAACGTATTCCCGGATTTTTGTTATTCTACAGTTACATTAATCACGAGTTCATGTTATAGAAACTAAAAATGTCGAAGAAAGATTCAAGTAATACTCTGGCTTCGACACCCGCTGCTCGTATGAGAGAACGCATCGTTCGTAGAGTTGCCCTTGAATTCCAAGATGGCATGTATGGTATCCTTTGTACTCCGTAGAAATTGTAATTCATCTGTCATCTCGCTGGGGAAAAAGTTTATTAAGAATGAGCAAGTCAGCGGCTTCAAATACTGTTCGTGTTGTTTCCGAAGAATTTATCAGCAAGTCCATTCTTATCGCTGAGATAAAACAAAATTTATTGATGTAATAGGATATCAGATGTGAAAAGAAAACAGCGTTATCTAATTAATTGTGGTTACGCACACCCTCGGATGTTAATCTGATATGAAATGAGGCCCGATTATTTATATTTTGATGACTGTGACAGACTCCCCCACTGTGGTTCAGAAGACATGTACAAAAGTATTAGTAAATCTAAACTGTCGGCTTTCTCTTCTTGAAGCCGATTTTTCTGTCCTACTGAATAATATTAGTCTCTTTTTCTGGTGAGAAAAATGTTCGGTGTGCTGCCTAACTGACATCTGAAAATTATGGGCGAGTTTGTTACTTCAAGATACAGCTAAACAATGGACAGACAGCTGGTCTTCCTGCCAATGAGACAGATAGATAGAAAGACCAGTAGAACGTAATACGAATAGACAAACAGAAAAACAAGTAGACTATCAAACTGAGAAATAAACAGACAGACAAATTGTTCTCCTCCCTCGCCAGGAAACAGCTGAGATCTATAATGTGAGAGCCGCGATCTTTCTAGTTCTTCTGATCTTATTTTTATTTGTTTGATTATGTCTATCCGGGAGCGTACTGAAGTGACATGTTGGACAATAGAATCATGGAATCGTAATTTCTCCAACTACGGAATACTAATTCAATTTACTGGGGAAATATTGAGGTCGACAAATAGAACAAAAAGCTATAGGTTTCCCAATTTTTCCAACTGGCCTTCACTGAAGAAGGTTCAGACTGACAGAACTCTCTGTCAAACAATTTCTTCTCATAGTTCATTCCTATTCGAGATTCTTTAGGACTTGTTTCAGATTCACTAAGATTAAGGAGGTCTGTTTAGCCGAATGGTTAGGGCGCTGATCTCGGAATCCGGAGGTCCTGGGTTCGAGCCCACGTAGAAACTTGCTTCATTTCGACGTAGGTCGGTTTTTCGGTAAGACACCTAGCAGTCTCCCCGACGTCTCTGAGGTAATGCTCGAAAGGGCGGATTCCAGAGCTCGGGTTGAGAGGGGGGGGGAAATAGAAAAAAGGTTCACTAAGATTCTTAAAGACTCTTTTCGACTAATTTGAAAATCTTTTAGACTAGCTAAGACTCGTCATGACCTCGGAGAGATGTTCAAGTCTAGGTATGGCCCTTCCAGACTTTTCTAATACTATTTTAAACTATTCCGGACTTGTTTAACTTTTTCTGAAACTCTTTAAGACCTGCTCGAGGCTCTTCCCCTTGCTGAAATTCGAAACTATTTTAGACTTCTTCGGAACTCTTCTATATCTAATGAGAACTGTTGGGGCTTTTTTTTTTTAATTCAGATTTTCGAAAACTATCCCAAATTTAAGATCCTTCCTGACGTTTTCAAAGCTCATTAGGGTTCCGTATGTCTCTTTCAGGCTTGTTTGAGGCTTTGTAATGAACTCGGTTAAGACTTGGTAAGACTTTTCAAAACTCTTTCAGAGTTGTTTAAAAGTCATTGAAACTCGTTCAGTCTCATACAAGACTCTCTAAGGCTCTTTAAGTTTCTTCCAGTCTAGTTTAAGACCTTCTAAGACTGTTTCGAACGTGTTTTAAGATTCGCAAAAACTTTCAAGACTCTCCCCAATTTGTTCAACTTATTTTAGACTCTTCTTCTTTCGGTCATGTTCCAAATTTCATAAACACCTTTCAGAGTGGTTTTTGGTTTGCTAAAATTCATTTGCATGAAGTATATGGAATATAAAGTGTACGGAAAAGAGTACACAAGGAGATCTGGGTTCATTTGTCCTTACATTTCTGCAACAAATCTGGCGGCGGTTGAATAAATCTTAAAGGATCTTAAAAATGGATATGAGTCTTACCCAAACCTTGAAGTGGTTCAATGTATATTGAACGAGTTTTCATCTTTTTGAGTTACATAGCGATCCAAAAACAACTCTGAAAAGTGTTTATGAAATTTCGAACATGATCGAAGGAAGAAGAGTCTAAAACAAGCTGAACGAATTTGGAAGAGTCTTGAAAGATTTTGCGAATCTTAAACAAGTTTTAAACAGTCGGAGAAAGTTTTAAACCAGACTGGAAGAAACTTGAAGAGCCTCAGAGAGTCTTGAATGAGTTTGGACGAATTCCAATGATTTTTAAACAACTCTGGAAGAGTTTTGAAATGTATTACCAAGTCTTAACCGAGTTCATTACAAAGCCTCAAACAAGCCTGAAAGAAACTTACGGAACTCTACCAGAGAGGTGGAAATTCAGAAGTCTTTGGTATACCTAATGCAAAGTGTGCGAAAAAGTGGACCTAGCCGCATCAAGTCAGACCGACGATCAGCATAGTCATCTTACTACTCCTTTGGTACACTTTAAAGACGATCTAGTAAAACGTGCTCCAGGATTTGTTACAGCCAGCCTGCAACACTGTTAGTCATTCAGTCAGCTGCTTTCCTCTCTACCTCTTTATGTGCCATAACCTACCTCCTCAGCCACTGGTGAGAAATCCCTCCAAGATCCGGAAGAGACAAATAGATTACTGGTGGTCAATTAGTGAGTCAGGTAAACAAGACACACATAGATAGACCGACTGTCAGAAGCTCCGATTAATAATGAGACAGAGAGCGAGGCGCGCATCGCTGAGCAGGGTACCGACTCGAGCAAAGCGAGCGTTAAGGAGACTTGTGTTCGATCAGGGGAATAATTATTTTGATAATGTTAAAATGCGAGTACCACATGGAAGCTTTTTACGCATAATTGATACTCCAAGAGCGATGTTTATTCCGGAAAATGTACATTTTTGATTTACTCGTATTCTTGATGATGTACCTTAACGAACTATCAGTAAATCTGGGTATCGGTATACCTACCCTATCCAGCAATTATGTTCCCAAAGACATGAAAGTAACGCTGCAGAGTGAAAACGGAGTCTTAGGTCTAGGCGGATATCCAAAATCTCGTGCTGAAGTCGACGCTGATCTGATCAATGCTGGTAAAGAGACGGTCGGAGTTACCCCCGGAGCTAGTTTCTTCGGTAGCGACGAAAGTTTCGCAATGATCCGAGGGTAAGTAGACTGGTATTCGGCTGTAGGTACTGAAATTTTGATATTTTTCAGCCAGCTCGTTGCTTATTGATTCTGCGGGTAAAATGTAATCTTTCGAAAATTTCCCTTTTTTGATAATCAGCCCGAGTGGGAAGGGGTTTGAAGCTGGGACAAAAGAATGGATTCGATTTCTGCCCTTAACTTGCTTTCTGTTAGTTTAAACTCAACAACAATTACCGATGAAGTTGAAATGCATTGAATTACTGGTATCTTCGATTCTTTCCAATTGCTTTTGGCTCTTGTTGTGGAAGATATTTTTTATACTACTTGATCAGAAGCGGCAATGTTTTTCGCTGACATGGTCTGTATTTTTTTTAATCTATTAATTAATTTAAATTATGGACAGGTGATTTTTGTGTGCGTAATTAATTCAAAAATTTAATTTGCTTAGTTAATTACTACTAAGTACAGTGTTGTAGTCTTGTCTTCAGTTTGTTCACGTGCACAAACAGCATACACAGGTAGTAGCCAGCAAAAACGTAACGACGGTTAACAACGAACGGTAACAGCTGTACTACGTTGTGAATATTTAAATGCGTTCTTATGTCGCTATTTTGTAATTCGCTCCGTGGCCGAGTAGTTGGAGATGATCGCTGAATTTCAGTCAAATGTTTCAATGGACGCGGGTTTGATTCCCGATTCAAAATTACTGGCCAGCAATTTTTTCATGTAAAAACGCTTTACATTGAGGGACGTTTACTTTACATGCAGGTTTCATTAGCATTTGATGCATGAATGATAGGCGCTTCTTATCGTCCATAAAACACCAATGTAAACATTGCCTTTCTGATCAAGTAGTCTACAAAATGATTATTTACTCTTTATTTTTAACTTGTATCAGTTGTATCGCTTTTCTAGCTTCCTCTTTCTCAGTATTAGAAAATAAAAATAAAAGTGAATCGCGGGAACCGCTTTGAGAATCGGATTTCTCACAACAAAGAATCGCGAATAACTGAATCGCATTTTGTGAATCCGATTCTCCAACACCAGGGATTCGCCCCATCTCTGATAGGAATGTGTAGTACCGTTACCGTATGGTGAACCTATTGGTTTGTGTTCATTGGTTATCTGTGGTTGTGTAGTACATATGTGTTGTCCTATTTGTTGGTGTTCTAGTGTCTGGTTCAGTATGAAGTGTTGGTTGTATGATTCTATATTAAGTCTGTTCCTTTTATCGTGTAGTTCATGTATTTCATATTTAATTCTCAGTCTCTCTGCTTGGTTCTGAGTGTTGCGAGCCGCTTAGCTATCCGTCTTCATGTTTATGGTTGTGTACTTTGGTACTATGTATATTGTTTCTCAGGCATTCGTTGTTGAACCATATTTTGGTCATTGTCTTTGCTAGTTTGATTTTTGCTTTTAGGTGTGAACAATCTCATCTATAAATATTAAAATAGATGCTCTTCCTAATCAATTAAATCGTTTTATTATTAAATTTAATAAAACAGGAATAATATACGGACAATGTTCAGAAATTTGTGGAATTAATCATAGATTTATACCAATTCAAATTGAATCAATTCTAATAAAAAAATTTTATTAATTGAATTAAATATTTTTTTGATAACTTAATTTAAAGTATTAATTTTTTGAATTAAAAATAGATAAGCTCCTTCACCTGGTGGGGTGTGAACGTAGTGTCCATGTTAGAGTGCGAGTGAACTTGGTATTATCTGTTTTTAGGGTATGCCAATTCACTTTTTTGTTTCTGTTGCCCGCAGCGTTTTCGGCTGTTAGGTCATCTTCAGCGGAGTTTCCTAACATTTTTATTCATTGGTCCTGTATCTATTAGTAATGTGTAGTACCGTATGGTGAACGTGTTGATGTGTGTTCCTATTGGTTGTCTGTGGTTGTGTAGTACGTGTTCTATTTGTTGGTGTTCTTGTGTCTGGTTCAGGATGAAGTTTTGGTTGTATAGTTCTGTACTCTATTCCTTTTTTCGTGTAGTTCATATGCATTTCATTTTTTCTAAGCCTCTCTGCTTGTTTCTTCGTGTTGCAAGCCGCTTGGCTGTTTACCAACTTCAGTTTTTGATTTCTTGTAGTACCGTTCAAATACGGATTCCAATAAATGGGTGAATTTTAGTGGATACCAGTAATCCTGTGGCTCAACGAATAATTGATGTTGTCTTAATCGTAGGAAGATTTATCCATCTTGATTATGTATGAATATTATCAAATTAGTTGAAATTTTTGGGGAATGCTTTTTTATCATAGGAAAAACTGAAGGAGTTCTGGCCAGAAAGTACGCGAATCCAGAGAATCCAAATATGTGTGTTTTGGGTTAAGAAATACCGAATTAGCATTTTATCATTTACTTTATTAACAACATTGTCCCCAAACATGGAGGTAGATTCAAACATTGTAGGTATAAAACGTATTGCAGAAAGCTTTTTTTTTCCCAAATTCAAAAAAGGACGTGGATTTTTTAATGTAATGCAAAACAGAAGTAAAGATGAACTCATGAGTACTTACCTACTCAATTTCCATCTTCACATGGCCTTTGTTGGCAGTGTGAATTTAATAAAAGTTTGTCATTTGCAGGGGCCACGTCGACTTGACCATTCTGGGGGCAATGGAAGTGTCGCAATATGGTGACCTGGCAAACTGGATGATACCGGTAAGACTCCACTAGCAAATTGAAACTAGACAAGTGAAGTCAGTTGTTCCCGTTTTGAGAGTAAAAATTGATTTTTCGAAACCTAAAACTTGTTTTAATTGGGGTGTAAACCTCACCTAGGTAGCGCTACCATGGGGGTCTGGTTGGCCGAGTGGATAGCGCGCTGGTCTCGGAATCCGGAGGTCCCGGGTTCGAGCCCACGCAGCAACTTGCTACATTTCGACCTAGGCCGATTTTTCGGCAAGATGAAAATAGGGCTCAGACAGCCCTAACAGCCTCCCCGATGTCTCTGAGGTAATGCTCGAAAGGGCGGATTCCAGAGCTCGGGTTGAGAGTAAATTAGAAAAGAGAGGTAGCGCTACTATAGGCAAACGTTTTGCGGGTATTGTTATCAGTTTGGGATGATCTATTCACCCCAAAGTGATAAGAATGCAATGAACATACTGACAATGCGGCCAACACATACAACCTAGGTTTAAGTCTCAATGGGAATCTGATGAAATTCTTGAATCGAATTGCTAAGGAAGTCGTGATTTTGATACACCATTTTGAGTGAAATCACGTAGGTTGTTTCAAGAGTGAACTATAGACTTTGGAGTCGAAATCGGAGCCAGGTGAAAATATTTTTGAGATCGCCGATCGAGAAATTACTATTTCGATGTTTGATTCAGATTTTCCAGTTAAGTCAATGTCCCCTCATTCTGATTGAAAAATTTTCGAGTCAAATCATGGTAACATTTCCAGAGGGAGATTTGTACTGGGGGGCCCGAATCGGGGTGTAATAAAAAGTGATGACATTTTTGAATTCAGCGAGCCAAACAAAAAACCTCTAATTTTGATTTTTATTCGAATTTTAATCCGTTTCAAGAGTAAAAATTAGATTTAGGGCCCAAAGTAGTGTCTGCCAGAATATCTAACGGAATTTTTGATATTCAACTACCCAAGAAACCCAATTATGATCTTGTTTCCATCTTTCCTTCCAATAGATTTTGCCCATTCAGGAGTAAAGTTCGGATTTCCGGGCCAAAGTTGAGGCTCTCTTTTCTAATTTTTGCTCTGAGCCCGCCGAGCCCTGGAATCTACCTTTTCGAGCATTACCTCAAAGACGTCAAGGAGGCTGTTCGGGCTGTCTTATCCCTCTTTTCTTCTTGCCAAAAGCCAATGATTTGATGTTTCGATGACTTTGTTGCCTTCTTCAGAAATGCGGCGTTTCCTTCCCCGGTGATTTTGAATTTCCAATATACCTATTCATTGGTTTATATTATAACGAGATTCTCACCGAAAAACGCACGTGCCAACAACTTTTAATATCACACTAATACAAACGCACGAAACACAGTTGCTAAATCGCTAGGAAACGCACAATTTCGCATACAAAAACTAGACTATACGGCGGCTGGCGTTATCGGCGAAACTTCTTATCACATTCGTTATCGAACTTCTATTCTGCTGCTCGAAACGTGTCGATCTTTCTTCGCTTATCGCGACTGTTCGGGATTATTCGCCACAATATTTTAAGTCAAATTTTGCTAATTCTTGTGCTTTTTCAAGAAGGTGTTCCATCATTAATTTCTGTTCAATAGGGTAAGATGGTGAAAGGTATGGGAGGCGCTATGGACCTCGTTTCAGCTCCGCGAACCAAAGTGATCGTCACGATGGAACATACGGCGAAAAATGGCGAACATAAAATTTTACCAGCGTGCTCGTTACCACTAACCGGCAAGAACTGCGTCGATATGATCATCACCGAAAAAGTAACGGCTGATTCATTTTATCTAAACAGGGTGTCTACCTGTCTCCCAAATCCCCCGTGTCCTTCTATGTCCATGCTTTTTCTGGAACAGCCTTTTCGTGATATCGAGTTAACATTTAGAATAACAATTATCGCGTGTGTTTCAGGGTGTGTTTGAAGTCAATTCCGAGGTCGGACTGACTTTGGTGGAGATTGCTGACGATGTCCAACTTCCAGAAATTATCATGTCCACCGGCTGCAGTTTCGAAGTCTCCGAAAATTTGAAACCGATGCAACAAATTGACGTTACTTTCTGAAACAGTCGCCGTAGAACTGTAAATGTGACGTTTTTTGGTTTTTGTAAATTAAATATTATATGTTTTGTTCGTTTATCAGTCGCGAATGTCTGAGTATAGCTTGTCTGGATACCTGATGTCTTCAGGTGGTATGTTTCAAACTCATCCTTCGGTCAACAGAAAACAATTGTAAAGATTGTTGTTTGTTGTACTTGAAAAAATAATGAATGCATTATGTTGGCTGACTTTAATCTAGAGATGGCTTCATGATCTATGAAACAGTAGAAGCAGGGCCGGATTAAGGTCGTGAGCGCCCCTGGGCGCAGTCCCGTAGCCAGAGTTTATGTGTGGGTGGGGCTCTATGAACGTTTTGAAGGGCCGAGGCCGACATTTTTTAACAAGGGAATAGAAGAGTGATCT
The DNA here is from genome assembly GCA_031841125.1 of Acanthococcus lagerstroemiae. Lineage (NCBI taxonomy): Eukaryota > Metazoa > Arthropoda > Insecta > Hemiptera > Eriococcidae > Acanthococcus > Acanthococcus lagerstroemiae. Next base: position 21,643,482 of record CM063109.1, on the reverse strand, counting down.
TTGCCTAGGTGGGCACAAAATACCTTTAGTAGGGGCTGAGTCCCCGCTTATCCCCCCCCCCATAGCTATGGAGCTGCGTGTAGACGAACATAAAAACGGTAATGTGGGCGCCTTCCACGCGTTGAGTCTGCAATTCCACATACGCGAATTGACATTTCGGAAATTTCCAATTTCCTGGGGCGAACTAATAAAACGCGGAAATTTTGGATAGAGGAGACAATTTTGAATAAGACTGTCTCTTCACCCGAAAAAAATTTTCGCCCCAAAAAAGATGGAGAAATTTTCAAAATTCGAAAAAATCAAATGTTGAATCAAAGACAATCTTTTACTCAATTTTTCACGCTGAGTTCGAATTCGGTGTTCAAATTTGGTGGCGACGCTCCGTTGTCGAGATACAATCGAAAATGCGGTCAAAATGGGTCCAATAATCGAATTTTCGAAGAATGTGGTAACGCCTTCAAAACGGTGAACATGCAACACCTAAACCATCAATTGACGTTTTCGAAATTTTTAATTTCCTGGGGCGAACTGATAAAACACGGAAAACTTTTGATTGGAGATAGCTAGAGTGAAACGGTTTGAAATTTTCTTGAGAAGGGATCATTCTGCTTTCAAAATTTCAAACCATTTTCCTTCAGCTCTCACCAATCCAGAGATTTTCGCGTTTTATTAGTTCCCCCCAGGAAATTTGAGATCTTGAAAACATCAATTGGTGTGTATTGGGTTGCATATTCGATGTGCTCAAGGCATCACCGGACTATTCGAAAATTCGAAGTAATGTTGTGACGCCTTCCACACGTTGTTTATGCAATACCATTCACGCGAATTGACGTTTTGAAATTCCTGGGGCGAACTAATAAACCGCGAAAATCTTTGGATCGGGGGCAGCTACGGCGAAACGGTTTGAAATTTTCATAAGAGGAGATCATCCTGTTCCAAAAATTTCAAACCGTTTTCCTCTAGCTCTCACCAATCCAGAGATTTTCGCGTTTTATTAGTTCCCCCCAGGAAATTTGAAAACGTCAATTGGCGTGCATTGTGTTGCATATAAGATATGTTGAAGGCATTTACAAATTATTCGAAAACTCGAGGGTGTGTAGTAGACGAACATAAAAACGGTAATGTGGGCGCCTTCCACGCGTTAAGTCTGCAATTCCACATACGCGAATTGACATTTCGGAAATTTCCAATTTCCTGGAGCGAACTAATAAAACGTGAAAATCTTTGGATTGGTGAGAGTTAGAGGAAAACGGTTTGAAATTTTCGTAAGAGGAGATCATTCTGCTCGCGAAATTTCAAACTGTTTCGTTCTAGCTATCTCCAATCAAATGTTTTCCGCGTTTTATCAGTTCGCCCCACGGAATTAGAAATTTCGAAGACGTCAATTGGTGCGTCATGTGTTCCATTTAAAATCGTCTCCTCTATCCAGAATTTCAAACCGTTTCGCTCTAGCTATCTCCAATCAAAAGATTTTCGCAATTTATCAAAGTCAATTGGTGCCGTAGTTGCATGTCCACCGGGTTGAAGGCGTTACCACATTCTTCTAAAATTCGCATTTGTTGACCACATTTTTGAGTGTATCTCAAGAACGGAGCGTTACCGCCAAATTTGAACAACGAATTCGAACTCAGCGTAAAAAATTGAACAGATAACAGTCTCTAATTCGAAATTTTTGATTTTCTCGAATTTTGAAAATTTCTCCATACTACTACACATGTCTTTTTTGAGGCGAAAAAATTTTTTTTTCAGTTGAAGAGACAGTCTTATTCAAAATTGTCTCCTCTATCCAAAATTTCAAACAGTTTCGCTCTAGCTATCTCCAATCAAAAGATTTTCATTTATCGAAGTCAATTGGTGCTGTAGGTGTTGCATGTCCACCGGGTTGAAGGCGTGACCACATTCTTCAGAAATTCTTGATTTTCTCGAATTTTGAAAATTTCTCCATACTATACATCATGTCTTTTTTGGGGCGAAAAAATTTTTTTAAGGTTGAAGAGACAGTCTTATTCAAAATTGTCTTCTCTATTCAAAATTTCAAACCATTTCGTTCTAGCTTTCTTCAATCAAAAGTTTTCGCAACTTTCTCAATCAGTATTATTCTTAAAAAACTGTGAAATCGGTGTGCAAAAGAAATATCAGTTTCAAAAATTTTGCGAACTGAGCAGAATTTTGCTGAGATTGCCGAATGAAAAATGGCTGGGGGTGTGACACCCCTCGCACCTGCCCTGTCGACTAATGCAATTGCTCGACTATACCTATCTACACTTATGGTTAACAGGTCGCTACCCGTTGAATACATAATGATTTTTGTGATGCAGTCCAAGAAAAGGTATGTCCAGGAAATTAGATTCTGCTTTTCCAATGCATCTTGTGCTGATTTAAGAATTTGGGAAATTGATATCAAAAACATAGAAACTAGCCAATTGATTGAAATATCAGGAAGATACCGCGGGGTTTGAAAATAAAACGTATGTTAAAAAAAAGCCTTTATACATTAGATAGGGAAACTTCATCGTATTTCTTTTCCCCTGAACACTTCTTTCCCCAAAGGAGGGTGGAAACGTATCACTGACTAATGAATTTTGAATGAGATGATACACTCGAAAGGGCAGTTTCCGAGGCCGGGTGTGCAGTGTCTCAGGGGCCACTTGTGCACGCGTGCATCGCCATACATCCCACCAGACACAACGGTTAGTTTAATTCGGAAAAATCCCAACAATGTTTGAAATGTCACTCATTGTGTTCGAGTATGACGATAAAATAGCTCGACTCGTCAAAATATTCGAAACTTTTCCGCTCCAGCCTCACAATACTAAAATCAATTCGGGTCGTCGCTGATCGAAGTAAGTTCGCACTTGTGCTACAGACATCGACGAATACGCGAAATATTTTTATTTTAAATTGGTATATTCCACGAGTATAGAAAAATTATCCGCATTAAGTGATCGCGAATGGATGCCGCGCACGGTCCCACGTACAACACACACGCGCGAACGTCCGCGACACACGCTACATTCAATACACATTACAGATTACAGTACTAATTTGAAAATTGATTCCGATTAACACAAAAAATTCAGTCTCTGTGGCGAACAAATCACTGACGAATAACACACGAAGAGAGAAGGAAAAAAAAAAAAGAACCAAACACGAACATCAAACCTACACACAGGAACTGTCCTGACCAACTTGCAACTTCTTCTGATACAACCTTAGTAAAATAATCTTATGCGTTCTACAACTAAAATACTGTCGATAGTTTATCGAACATCATGAAAGGGCAAAAACGAAAAGAAAACGAAGAAAAATAAAACCGGTACAACGAAAATTCGCGAATAATTTACGATAATACTGCTTTTATTGGTGCTTGGCGAACTACGATGCGAACCATGTTCGTGTAGAGAAGCAACCTTAGCGGAGAATAACGAACGGTTTCCCATTGTTCGTAGAAAGTTTATATTGATTCCGATGACTACACGTAATCGGGTAATGCGATGTCAACAGAATGTATTACTTACTTAATTCAAAGTACGTAAAAAATAAAAATTCTAAAATTTATTCTTAAATTAATTTTTCTAGTACTAGGTCGTACTATTTAATAAATTAATACGATATTCGGTAAACTCATATCGCACTCGAAGTCGAATAATTTCTTAGCGTTTGAAAGAAAAAAAAGAAAAAAAGAAAAAAAAATGAGGGAAAATGCAAATACGAGGAAACGTATCACGAAAAGCGTAATTACGAAGGTAATTTTTCCACGACTGCTAATTAGCTGCGCGAATGTACGGCGTTAATCGCTTCGCGTCGTCGTATCACGTCTCAGTATCATCCTGATCATCGTTCTCAGAGTCGCAAATGGTGTCATCACCGCATACCAGTATCATCGTGGCTCTTGAGAAACTGATCATGTTCACGTCGTCTTCGATCACCTCCAACGACGGTCCTGCGCGACAGAAAAACAGAACATTGAAAAGCTTCATTATTTCGCCAGAACCCCTCATTGATGAACACCCCCGATGGAACTGCCATTAAGTTGAATGCAGCGACCTCAAACAGCTATAAATATAGTCAGAACAGTGATCATTATTTAGCCAGAACCTCCTGTGGGAGAACCAGAACCTCTTCCAGTGAAACCCCGTCGAGTCCGATTTGAAAACTGCCTTTAAATTTGAATTCAGCGACCTCTAAACCCTATAAATTGAATACAATTTCGGTACAATGACCATTATTCAGCTGAAACCCACTTTGGGGGACCAGAAGCTTCTTTTGCGGAATCCTAATGGGTCGGATCTGAAAACTGCTCCTAAAATTGAAACCAGCGACCTATTTAACCTACAAATTGAATATAATCTCAATGTAATGGCCATATTTAGCCAAAAAACCCAGTGGTAGGACCCCCTTCAGCAGAACTTCAATAGGTCGGATCTAAAAAGCATCATCAAAATCGAATTCACAGAATTCGAAAACCTATCTATCGATTGCCATGTTGCATTTCACTGCCATCACCGCACCTAATTTTTCGAACTGAATAAATTGTGGAGTTAATCTATATCACATTTAATTCGTATCGAATGCCCACCAAAATCAAAATTTATTTGTTCCTAATATACTTGAGGATCGAGAAGGTAATGTGCTAAAAAATGTCGAAACAGACTGTAGTATTCCACAAGGAAGGAGGGGGGGGGGGCTTCTTGATTTTTATATTTTGGTCCTGTATGATCTTCTTGATCTTTACAATTTTTTTGATTTTTTCAACTACTACGATTTTGTGATCTTTACACTTTTTGGAATTTATGATATTTTCGACCTTTACTGACTTCTTATTCCATACAATCTTTTTGATGATTAGAATCTATCACTACTTATGCTTTTTTGACCTTTCCAATGTTTTTAACGTTTATATTATCACTTTTTATAATCTTATTGATCTACCCACTATTCTCAATTATTACATTCTTTTTGATCTTCACAATATTCATAATTAATAAAATATTTTAATATTTGCAATCTTTACAATGATTTTAATTTTTATATTCTTTTTTAATCTTTATATACTCGTATTTCTGACCCTCATGATCTTTGCAATCTTTCTGATCATTACAATATTTGATATTTACAACAGAGGTGAGAAAAATCAATAATTTTTGAAATCGATTAAGATCGATTTTTCGAACCTTAAAATCGATTAAAATCAATTTTGATCGATTAAAATCGATTTTGATCAATCAAAATTGATTTTGATCGATTACTTTTTCAGCCCTAAAGAGATACTAGTTACTAGAACATAGGACAGGTAGAACTAGTAAAACGTGTTGTGTACGCAAAGCCTGAAGCAAAAACTCAAAAAAAAAAATGGCGGAAAATGTAAAAAATTGATTTTAATCGTTAACGGCAAGTCGAAATCGATAATCGATAAGGTGGCTCGAAATCGATTTTGATCGATTATATTCCCAGCCCTAATTAACAAGCTCTTTGTTCTTTATAATCTTTTGACTGTTACAATACTTTTAGGGTTTACAATCTCTTCATTTTTTATGATCTTTTTGATCTCTACTCAGTATTTTTTATATCTTTACAATATTCTAAATTATTACATTATTTTTGATCTTTACACCTTGTTTGATCTGTACTTATAATCTTCATATTTTTGATCTTTAAAGTCATCTTTCTTTTGATCTTTACATCTTTCCAATCTTTACAACCATTACAGTATTTATCGTTTTGATCTTTACAATCTTTCTAATCTTTACGATCATTACAATCTTTTTTTATTCACCCAAAATTTTTCATCTTTACAATTTTTGCAGTTTGAAATCTTTTATTTATAGTTTACAATCTTTTATGACCTTTACCAACTTTTGGTCTGTACAATCCTTTTGATGTTCACCATCTCTTAGCTCTTTATGATCTTTTTGATCTTCATAGTATTTATAATTATTATATTCTCAATAATCTTTACAGCCTTTCTGCTCTTTAGAATCATTACAGTTATATTTTCTTATCTTGACAGTCCTTTTGATCTTAACAAGTTTTTAATGGTTACAATATTTTAGACTTGTAGTAACTTTTTGATGTTTAAAATTTCTTTGTTCTTTAGGATCTCATTAACCTTCATAATATTTTCAAGCTTCAAGGTTTATAATCTTTAAAACTCTTCATGATTTTTCTGATCTCCACAATCTTTTTCATCTTCACAATATCATTAATTATTACCTTATTTTTGATCTGTACACCTTGTTTGATCTGTACAATCTTTATCTTTTTGATCTTTAAAGTCACCTTTTTTTTATCTTTACATCTTTCTGATCTTTATAGCCATTACAGTATTTATCTTTTTGATCATTACAATCTTCTTTGATCTCCCTAAAACTCTTCAACTTGACAATTTTTTTAGTTTATACAATCTTTTTTACCTTTACATACTTTTGGTCTGTACAATCCTTTTTATGTTAACCATCTCCTAGCTTTTTATGATCTTTTCAATCTTTATAGCATTTATAATTATTATATTCTTTATAATCTTCACAGTCTTTCTAATCCTTACAACATTTTTGATCTTTAGAATCATTACCGTTATATTTTCATCTTGACAATCCTTTTGATCTTCACAATCTTTTCCATCTCAATAATTTTTTGATGCTTACAATCTCTTTGTTCTTTAGGATCTCGTTAACCTTCACAATATTTTTAAGGTTTACAATCTTTTCACTCTTTGTGATTTTCCTGATCTTCACAATCTTTTTCATTTTCACATTTTTAATTATTACAATCTTTTTGATCTTAACAATATTCTCAATTATTACAATATGTTTAATATCAACAGTCTTTACAATCATTTCTACTTTTACTATCTTTTTAATCATCGGTACAATATTTCTGATCCTCATAATATTTTTGATCTTCACAATTTTTTTTTCATGTTTACTATCTCTTTGCTCTTTATGATATTCTTGATCACTATGTATCTTTTTTATCTTAACAATATTCTGAATTATTACATTATTTCTGATCTTTACAGCCGGTTTGATCTGATGAATCTTCATCTTTTTGATCTTTACAATCTTCACAATTATTGCAATCTTCATCTTTTTGATCTTCACAGTCAATAGTCTTTTAATCTTTACAATCGTTCTGATCTTTACAAGCATACTTCATTTACGACAGGTTTGACCCTCAGGCTCCTCAGAAGGTGTTCCAAAATTCAAAGATGCAGTAATAGCCTAAATTTCAATTAGGACCATTTTCCTCCAGTATTCTGATGGGGTGACTTTGATCTTAAAACTGATCTTCATGCTTTTCAGAAATCATCAGCCAAATTTAATGCGTTCAAGAACGTACCAATAGGGGGCGACAGGGGGAAACTCCCCCCCCCCGTATGAATTTTGTTTGCTTTTTTTGCTTTGATACTTTTGGGAATTGAGTTGAGAAGTTGGGAAAACCCAGCAAAGTCAATAGGTTTTTCTTCTTTTGCTTTGATACTTGGGAATTCTGAGTTGCGTCAGTTGGGACTTTCACAATTTTTACCCCCTCTGGAAAAACTCTTCGGTACGTCCCTGAATGTGTTCTCGAAGTGCACGACTTGCTATCGATCAATCGCACTACGACGCATTACAATCATCATTCTGAACTCACCAAATCGAATATTATCGAAAACCAAATGCTCGAAGTAGCGAATTGGTCGAAGCAGGGGAACGTTGAAGAATCCCAAGTCGAGAGATTTCAATTTCTGCGCTTCTCTTCGGGCCGGATTACGCTGAACCGAGCCGTTATTATCCAGCGAAAGCAACGACGAGTCTTCCACCAGGGGAGTGTACGCTTCCAACCAGCAACCTCGTGATCTCGCATTCCACACGAAAAGACAACGCGTTTCGAAGAACTGTCGTGGGTCTTGAGTCTCTTTTGATGGCCTGTGAACAGTGAGCATTATATAAGAGATGTAAACGATGATGTCAAGTACAAAATAATCTTCATAACCGTTCTAAGTTACAGTAACCACGTCTCCTAACTGAACAGATATTTCTAAATCTAGGCAAATTCCGACAACTTTGTTAAGGGAACCAATTTCTCCACCTAAAAAAGTCAATTTAGCCAACTAGAAAAAACTATTAATATAAAGAGTCTTGCCCCTTAAATCCGCATTTTTAACTATCCTACCTGAGAGCGATTCCAGCTTTAATGTCGGTAAGAGGGGGAGATTCTCTTCCCGGGTGTGTTCCCTGACTGAAGCTGATTAAACATAAACCAGTTTCACAAGGCTATTAGAATAGCTATAACTTTGAATCAATAAAAAACCCCGACATCAACTCTTCGATTTTAGAAACTGTCTTCTTGATTCTTCGAATACTTAAAAAGAAACCACAAACAAAAACGTCAGTATCTACCGTGGTTCCGTAGTATTGGACTTGTTTGGAGGTGGATCCGCGTTGATCCTCAGAAAGACGACAGCGAGTATGTCACCGTTCAGCGGACACACCTGAAACACGAATCACTAGAGATGTGAAAACCGTCACATTTATTGACGCAGCTGGGATAGAGCAACCTCGATTCAAACTTACATCGACGATTTCGATGTCGTAGTCGTTACAGAACCAAAACTTATAACCTTGGCACTTGCAAATGATCACCGCCATTTTGTACGAAAACTGCTCGATATCAAGACTATCTTGGCGGACAACGCAACACGGCACATTCTGCAAGTTTGAGATTACATTAGCAAGCAGAAAGATAATGCTATTTATGTGCAGAGTGTATGAAGAAAATAAGGACGTGCTTAGGTTCTGAAGAAACAGTTCTGCTCAATTCAGTTAGTGATATCAAAGAGAAGGAAACTCGACTCACCAATTTTTCTGCTTTGTTATTCGTAACTACGTGCATCTGAGAGTAACCGGAACCATGCACTGATAATGGTAGAGCGTAATTAACACCGTCTTCGTCTACATGCAACCAATAATACAATCATTAACATAATATCTTGGATACGATGACACAGAAAGGACAATTTTCAAATTTTGATGATGCACCTAGCAAGAGAATTACGAAAATAACGCTTGTAAAACTAAAAGATGTCTCCTTGGAAGCTGAAACTATGAGAGTATTTAAATATAAATTGAGATTCATCCTGTTCTGAATAAATATCTTGTATGTAGACTAATGTCGTTTGACCCCTTCAAGACGTCTGCAATATTCTTGAGGGCACATTCTAAATGTTTCAAGATGACTCCAGATAGGTCTAAGACTCGCTATCAGTTTTCGGATTCGTTCAAGACTATCTTACGGCAAATCAAGAGCTCAAGATTTTCTTAGGCTCTTCGGAGATACTTTCGAGCTCTTCGAGACTCCTTTAACTCTTTCGAGACTTCATTTATTCTTTTTTTTACAAGGTCTTTATCGGCACTGTGGGTACTATTAAGCTGACGGGTTCGATCGACAGGTTGGTTCGCAACTGGGCATTGGTGACATACCACGACGATCCTGTTATCAAGCACATGACTTTATTTTAAACGTGTTCAAAACGTTGGATTTGGTTGTTGTTCCACATATTTCTGCACCGTGGCACCAGGTTGGACGAATTACTGATACGTAGATAAGCCTTTTGTTCTTAAGGCTGAGTGGTAACTTTGGCCCGATGAGCCAACAGAATTTGGTGAGGAGCAAATCCAGCATTTTACGTTTACGCAGTAAATGCTACTAATGTTTACAACGCGGTTGTTGCATGTGATGGCAATTATTGACGATTGGACACTGTCTAGGGAGAAGCCATCTACATCATGGTGCTGTAGTTGTCTTTTGAAAATGACTGCCGAACCTCCCCTCGCTGCTTCACTGGGGTGGTTAGAGGGGAAGACGAGATAGTTGCAAGATTTTGGCAGGTTTACATAGTAAGATGCGTTTCTAATATGAGGACTATATCGATGTCATACATGGGGAGAAACATTTCTAGTTCTTTCTTGGTATTCAGGCCAATAGCATTCCAGCAGGCGACGTTTAACTATTGGTGCGTAGTTAACTGGCCTTTTTTACGGATTTTCCTTGGTGGCGATAAATGCAACTTTTCAGATACGTACATCGTCAAAATTTAAAACAAAATTTCCTTTCATTTTCTTCAATGATATCTTGGTTAATACTGAATACATACCATCGATATCAGTAACAGTTGACAGAATTTCTTCGTCCATTTCGATGTAACGTTTTTCGAATCTGGTCGAAGTGTACGGAACTAAGTAACGATCTTGAGTGACTTCTTTACGAACTGAAAACCGCATAATAGTGAGTCTAACAAATAATACAATCATCCAACTTCCAAGTCTGAGAGAACGGGACGTAATACAATTAAACGGTACAAAACAAGGGAGGCATTTTTCGAAAATACCCTTTACGGTTTGTTGTTAAGTTTTCATTTCCTTTACGATCGCATTGCCTCAAGTACAAATTTTGGCACGATATTTGCAATACTCGCTAAGATATAAATGCTTTGGCTCCAGTAATATTCCACACACTTAAATAACCACAAAAAACTTTAATATTGATTTTCTCGGAAGTGAGATCTCAGAAAAATGACATTTTCTGATCGCACGGTGCAGTTGTTACGACAGAATATTAACCAAAAGATTTTGATCAGAAAATGTTCAAGTATTCCCTGACACAACAAAATGGCACCGACTCATTTTTACATTCAGGTGAAATAATCTTGAATAAAAATTTCTGTATTTTCAAACTACTAGGGGGTCTGGACCCTCGCTGCTTTATGATCGAACCCGCAAGTCGACATTCAAGATTTTTCTTCTATTTTATGACTCGAATTTTAAACTCGCACAGTCTTTGCAACACAGAGGTAAGGCAATTAACAGTTTAAAAAATGTTGTTTCCATTTGATAGTTGGAAGTATTATCAAACTAACAGTTTTCATCACATTTATACGGTCATTTTCATATTTTTCAAATTCAGAAACACTGTAGCCCATTCCATTTCTTTCTATCAGCACTCCCGACCTTATTAACTTATCAACCAAAACTGGGAGAGTCAGAGCAATCTTAGCCTTCCTTCAACTCTAAACACACTACAATGAACATACCTCATCTTTATTATGGTGTCCTTAGCCCAATAATACGGAAAAAATTAAATGTGTGGTACGATAACTGAAAAGACATAAGCTATGAATCCTAGATCTTGGCTGAGTTTACCCCGGGGGTGTTCACCTGTGTCTCTACCTATTTTATATCTGCGTGTCGGCTTTTGTTTGATACTGTCTTCCCGAATGTCAGCCTATTTGTTCATATTACCCTCGTCTGGCGGACTGACTCAGTTTGCTTGTTAATTTCCCAGGATCTCGCTAGCTCTTTCTCAGTCGGACTGGATCTCACGAATAACAAATCAGGCATGCCAGTTTTTGGATTTCACAAGTAGGCAGTCCACTCAACGTTCGATTCCGACGAAGAGCGGCAGGAAGAAACGAAGATCAGGGTGTTCACACGATGTACAAATGTACACTGCGACAGTGAATTCGCAAACATTTGAAATCCCTGTATCAGCTGAATACCACCTAGATAAGCTGAAGAATTACATGACTCCGCAGAAATTACCTTTTTTCACACCGGCAGCAGAGCCGGCTCCTTTTTTGGAACAGCCGGCGAGTTTAGAATGGCAGTTGTGCATCTTCAGCACCGTCTTCAGACTACTCTCGTGGAGAAAGAACTTTTTGAGCACGGGCGTATCTTTCGACTTGACGCGATCCTTGTAGGTGGCGCAGCCCGGATAGCATTTCACAGCCATAGGAGAAACACACTTAGGAGAGCACGATTCGGTCGATCCCATGGTGGGCAAATTCTCGAGGAATGAACGAGCCGAGTCTAGTTTCAGTTCGGAGCACTCACCGCTCGCTGTTGTCGAGTGACTGACGTCCGAGCGCGGCGATAAAGACGTTGTTTCCCAGTCTAGCCACACCGAATCGCAGGTAACGTTCAACTGAGATGGCCCTGAAACGAAGATGATTCGAGATTACCGATTGGTCAATAGTTACAACCCATGAGTCATTCATACAACCGCGGTAGTTTCTTCAACCCGCCAACAAGCCTTCAATAAACATGATAAAATGACCGCGAAACACCGGCGGAGCACTCACCACCGATTAACTTCGAATATCCCGCTTTGCTGTGGCCAGCATTCGAGGAACTTTCGGTTTCGCTTTCGTGAATCCAGCATTTCTCCCGGTTTAGTACAGCAGCCGAGTCGAGATTACAACGTGACACTGGTGACATAACAGATAGATGCGTATCGCCGAAATCCGAACTGTCGCTGTTCTGCGACGTAACGGACATCTGGTCGCCATCCTCCAAATCGATGTCGCACGCTTTGCGGGCGCTCGTCGATCCGAATTCCTTGTATACGGCCGCGTTCGAAGAACGCATCAAGCCCAGCGAGCTGGTCGTCCCGAAATGAAAAGACAACGGGTGTATATTTTCGGTGTCTTCGTCCTCCGAACAGAATTCGTACATCTTGTCCGCGATTGTGCGTCTACGATACCACTTGAACTTCAGGTTGCAGCTGTCATCGGATTCGGCAAAGTCGTACACCTGGAAGGTGACATATTAGTAAGAAATAAATCGGCGAGAGGGTAACGTAACTCAGAGACGTATAACTATTTGAGAAGTTACTTGATTGGCGACTTGTCTCAGCCAGGCTTGCTTTGAGAGTGTGAGAGGAACCGATGTGCATTTTGATCGTTTTGAGGAACGCATGGCCAGTGAATCGTCACAGTCTGATTTACAGTTTTCGCACTGCAATCGAAATCACGTACGGGTTAGTCAACGTTTCGAATTAAAAATGCAACGGAGAATTAATACCAATTATGTACCAGTACTTGGGTTGAGTGGCGGCTAATTTGTGTTGTTTCCGAATAAAAAAGAAAAGCGATGCATAAGTAACGCGAGAACGATTTCACACATTTGTGACGAATGTAATATTCGAGGTACTGACCTATATATTAGGGCAGACTTGTGTTAGGTTAGGGAAGAATTTCGACTGTAAAGGAAGAATTCACTTACGAAGGCAGATCAAAAGACTCATTAAGACTAATCGAAACTCATTCTGCTGTCATGCTTTATAAAAGAGTCTGTCACGATTTGTTAAAATCCTTCAAAATTAGGTTGGGACATATTTAGGCTGTATTAAGATTCGTAAAATCTATTAAGAATCGTTCACGGACAACGTAAGATTCTCCTGGTTGAATCTATTACGAATCGTTCATGAAGAACATAAGATTTTCTAAACACTTCGAAGTTGTGATTAGGTAAAATTTGTTAAAGATTCATTGAGACTTTCCAAGACATTGTAATGATTCATGAGGACTTCATTTAAATTCTTCAAGACACTAAGAATACTCAAATCTTTCGACTCTTGTAGGCTCCATTAAAACGTCTCAAAAACAAGCAACAATTCAGTACGACTCATTGGGACTCATTCAGTTAGGACCAGGTTAAAACTCGTTATGAAAGTGTTAGGACTATCAAGTCTCATCTGGATCATACTGAAATCCTTCAAATCCATGAGAGAACTTGCTGGAATGTACTCAGATCTTTAAGACTCGTGCAGACTCGATATGACTCGGTAAGTATCATGAGAACTGCATTGAAATTCTGTAAGACTACATTAGGATCCGTTAAGACTTTTATCAAGAAGCGTTCAGTTTTGTTAAGACTCTTCAAAGCTACTTAGAATCCGGTAAGACATCATGAAGACTGGAAGGACTCATTTAGACGACAAGAAGCCCTCCAAAGAAACTGTACATTCGTTCACTCGTTCAGACTGATCACAATTCGACTACAGGGCTCGGCTTTTTGACCGCAACGTTGCTCAACCTTTCATCAACAATCGCTTCCCTTACATCGGCTTTCTACTTGGCAATGTGTAGTTCACGTTCTGTCTATCTGCCTACTTGTCTGTCGGGCTGTCAATTTGTCGGTTTGTTTTTCTGTATGGATAGCTCGCTATCTGTCTGTCTACTTATCTCAGACCCTGATTATTTTCAGGGAAAGGACACCTTCAACATATCGAATATGGTCGTAGTACTAAATACAGGATTTACAGAGTAGATGACTTTCAGCTTCCTGTCTGTCTAACACAGAGACTATAAGATGCGAAGAACTGAAGAGATCCTGTCTTCCAGCTTCATTTTCGTTTTTGTCGGAGGAGGCCAACTGTCTGTTGGTTTGCTTTTCTAGCGGAATAGCTGACAGAATGTCTGTTACTCAAATGTTTATCTCTAGCGGAATAGCTGATAGTCTGCTACTTCATGTGTTTGTCTCTCTCGCTGACTGTATATAGGTAACAAATCTACAGCCGTAACTTTTCGGATTCTACGAAGGCACTCCACCCAACAGGTTATTCGATGGAGGATAGAGACAGGCGCCAGATATTTGGAGGAAAAAGAGATTAAAACAGCTTGTAATATACCAAGATTCCTAAAGACTCTTTAAAATTATTTGAAACTGGTGAAGACTTTTCAATATCCTATTACATACAGTGTTTCAAAAGAAACGTTACCCGAAACGCCAAATGCTTGGTAGAGAAAAAGAAAAGGTTGGTAACACTGCCTATGCAAAGATAATCCGTTAACTACAACAGCATACAGTCGTTTTCGTCGTAGTGCCTATAATGTATGTATGTGTGCCGTGAGGACGTGCAATGAGAGTTAAAATCATACGCTTGAGCAACAAAAGACGTTGTTTTGTATTCCAGAATCTAATTCATCGAGCTCGCGCCTGCACTACCGCCGATGGGCAACATTTCCAACATACATTACAAAAATCTTTGTTTATCGTCTTTAAGGCTAGGTCACGACAGTTCTTAATAATCAGTCAAGGTATGGTAAAACACCGTGCAAATTACTGAAAAGTCAACAAGACCTCTGTAAAACTCTTTCAAGCCTGATAGTACTCATTCAGCCCACCAAGCCTTCGTAAAGATCGTGTGACGACTTGAGACTAATTAAAGCTGAGTTCTGACTAGTTAAGACTCATCAAGACTTGGCTGTCTGCATGAAGACCTTAAAATAAACAACTTTACATATACACCACAGAAAAACACATTTAGAAAGAAGAATTTGGAAGTAGATCTAAATTTTCGAGGCTCACCTTTAGTTGAAGCCTAAGCACACCTCTATTTCACCACCCTCAGAAAATCCCACTGTCTACCCACTTTAAAAGTATTAAAATTAAATGCGCTAATTTCGGTCTTGATTCCTACTATTCAGGCATTGGTGATGGTAAGACATTTTTCATACTTATCCAGATCAAAAGTAAAAGAAAGTGGAGAACTCCCGAAAATAGATGGTTCTGAACTCGAACCACCGCATCTATCCTGAGGTTTTGAGCTCGGCAAAATGTTCAGCAATGAATTACTTGATTAATCTTAAGTCGCTCGTTCACGCTTGCTCTCGCTGTCAAGACACGAATTTACAAACACAATTCGTCCGACGTGCCGCACTCACTTGATTATCACAGTCTGGGGTTTTGAAGGCACGACTTCAATTTGTTAGTCTTCGTTCGAGATATCAACCGTTTCTTCTGATTCGAAAGTATCTGCTCGCTGGAGCTGTCCGTAAAATGATTTATCACAGGAACTTTATAATCATATCCTTTCAGTGCTAGTGTTGCTCCAAGTCTGTAATTTCATCATCGATTATAACGAATTCAAAATACGAAAGGGAAGTCGATGACATTCGGAAGTACACTGGTACCTATGATGCAATTCCTCGTTTACGATCTTATCATCCGATTTGATACTTTCACAGGAGTTGCCATTGTTATCTTCTAGATCGACAAAGAGTACGTGCAAACTGTTCCCCGTGTTCACAATGATTCGGTTTTCGTCTTTCAACGCGAATGAGAGATTTATGGCTGGGTAAGGAGGAAACACACTGAACATAGTGTGCACAGTTAAACCATGTCTCAGACACCGTCGACTTACTTCCGAATCCCAATTATCTGAAACTAACCGAAAGTTGAACATCAGATAGAATCTAAATTAGTCAACGACACGTAATAAAATCGTATCACTATATACAAGAATATGTAGAGTAACACAAATCGTTTCTGGTTCATTGAATTAAAATGAAGTCCTACGTCATGAATTCGAAATCACTTCAACAAAGCATAATTTGCATAGAACTGAATAACTCAACTAAAACCCTGAAGTATACTCAATATACTTACTGTCTTTTTGCAGCGATCGCTTAACATTAATGCAGTCTTTACAGTTACCCAACGAAGGATTTACCGTAACGGTGATGTATATTTTACGAAACTCGGTCGCATCAACATGGCGTGGTGAAGTACAACTAAAAGTTCAACGTTATTAGACTTCACAAACACTTCACCAACAAACTAGTTATTTAATATGTTCAACTCTTTCTTATAATTCATGACTGGACAATGATTGAGGAACCAGTGGCATTATACCGTAGTTACGTACTAGTAGGTATCTTACCTCTGTCCATACACCACGATCTTATGGCTAACCGACGGCCACTGAGCAATCCCAATGGTAAGGACATCGTGTATGTCCTGATTCTCAAACAGACGCACTTCGGCCACCATCACCGCCGGAGCATGCACTCTGAACCTCCACCAATGTAACTGGTACTTAAAGCACGACGAACCATATATGAACCTGTTATTCGTCTGCGTATGGTCCATTGTGAATGTGTATGTAAGTATGAACTGACCACACTGTGTCATTCCCATCAGGATATGGCTGGAAATTGAAACCAAAGAAATTCGTAGGAGCTAAAACCCAGAAAAATTGAGGCAATAAAGCAGCAATACTCACTTGCCCATATCCTCAATGACCGTTTTCAAGTGGAATTTAAGACGAGGGGGTATATCCCCGAACAACAACTTCGCCTTCATACTGGGGGCAGTGACATTATTTTTGAATGAACCCGAAACCTGAAAACCGCAGTCAATTTATTATCAATTTTAAACACGATCGCGATACATAATCCAATTTATCTGTTTCACAAGTAGGTTAATAAACTCACCTCACGATTATGCAGTTTGTGTATAATCGAATGTTGTAGGTTCTTCGATTTAAAAGTCATGGCCGATTGCAATTAAATCACTGAACACTGATAATGGTTATTACTGATGTTACATACAATCGGTAACTAATAAAAAACCTTCAATAATGAATTGAAGAACATGTTGGAGTTGAAACATTATTAAAATAATTGTACTGAAATTTCACATTTAAGAAAAGCTAGATTACCGGAACAAAAGTACTTAAATTGAAATTCGCTGGTGCTTGGCGATGAGATGGAAAATGGAAATGAAAAAGATTTACAATTAGAACGATCATTGCATTCCAAGTGGAGCAATGGAAAACTAAATAAAATGTTTCAAAAAAATGGTCTCTAAAGTAACAGATACTAAAGACCTCTACCATATAATTTAATTCCGAATTTACTAGCAGTGTAATCACGAGTTATATCGATTACAATACTCCATCACTTTACCATTTTAATTGTACGAAAATTTGAGAACTACATGAAAATGAAAATATTTCTTCTCCATTAATTTTAAATGAATTTATTATATTCAATATAGGGCAATGTTCATGTAAAGTTTATCGTAGAATGAGCAAAATAATGTACCATCTTGCACACTTCCATCTTGACAGAGAGGGCATTTTCACATTCTTAGTAATGTCAGCTTGTCAAACTAGTCAAACGAACATCCAGCTTGATAACGCATGTTTGATTTTCCATTTTCGATTTCGACTGATTTCGAAATTCGTACTATCGTGAACTTGAGCGCTTGAGGTTAAAAAGTTGATTGTTTCTCGTACACCATTTATTTTGTTAGTTACTGTGGCTTGCAGTTTTCTTGAATAACTTAATAGTTCCTTTTTAATTATGTAGAACTTCACTTCCGTCCATGTGATGCTGTGTACTGTGTTTCAAGTGAAATCAATGTATGTATAAAATTTCGTCATGTTAACCTATTCGAATAAAGATTCGATTAAAATAATTACTTTTATTTTTAGATGGGTAACGTAGAATCGTTTTTAAAATCCAACTCTGTACGTGCCGAACAACCAATCACCGCCGGCGACGCGAAACATGTCAGCAAAGAATACCATAAATTCGCCTCCGGCCAACCTCCCGAGGAATGCCCCATGCATAAAGCAGTCCCTAAAGTTTGTACATAGTAATGATATCTGAAACCCATAAGCAATGTTGACCCGCCAGACCCGATGTGAATGAATTGGCATGTTAATTTGTATGAGCATTTCTTATTTCAGGAACAATCCGGTTGTCCAGTGGCTCATGCTGATGTCGATCCACGAAATATGGTACGTTCATTTGTATGTACATTTACTTACTTGCACGGTACCAAACTAGAAATAATCTTGACCTTTTCTTAGATGCCTCCTGCCAATCAAAAACCAGCTCCAGACCAACCGTTTCCATTATCTACAGAAAGGGAAGAATCGTCCATTCCGAAAGCAGGGACAAACGGAGAAGTTTGGGTTTATCCCTCTGCTCAAGTAAATTGTGCCTGGTTCTGTAAAAAAAATAAAATAAAAAATAATACGTTATCGTAGAAATTCAAAATGTAGAAGTATTTCTTATTCTAGATGTTTTGGAATGCCATGTTGAGGAAAGGCTGGGTATGGAAAGAAGATGATTTGTCTCCTCAGGATATGGATAATATAATCAAAATTCACAATGCAAACAATGAAGAAGCTTGGAAAGAGGTAATTAACTGTATTACTGTCCTCGTTTTGTAGATCAGTTGAATTCCAAAATTAAAACAAGAGATTTCATTGTTGAAATATTGAATCAAAGTTGTTAGGTATGCCTCTTTACTAATGAATTCATTTTATGTTCAAAGTGTGACCGAAATATTGCAACATTTTGTGAAATAAATAACAGGTCCGCTTGAAATAGTTCACCTCTGCATAAATCGCTACCTAAACTAGTAGGGTTTGATTACGATATGATGTTCAGCTGAAAAGAGGTGTTAATATTTGTTATCCGTTTTAGGCTGCTGCCGTATGATCAGTATCTTAGCAGTAATTGGGTCACCAATGATGACGTGACCTCTAGGGAACGTTCTTACAATGAATACTCTTTATAATTAGATTGACTCCTGGTGGACTCTGTGCAAAAAGTAATGGGATCTTCTTTATGGTTAGCATTGTTTGTTAATGCTTCTGCCCCGACGTTCCTGAAGATAGGATGACAGACTATGCTAATCAGAAATCTGACTTTCATCTTCTCGCTCAGTATCCTCCTTTCGCTTATTTCGAAGAACCGTTCCACTGAGTCGAAGCAAATCCATTTCATATTTTCGATTTCCATTCGTACACTCGTAAATTGTGAGTTCAAAACGGATTCGTATTTCGTAGGTGCTGAAGTGGGAGGCCCTACATGCCAACGAATGTATGGCCCCAATGTTGAAAAGTTTCGGGGGTAAAGCTCAAAAATACTCGCCGAGAGCTCGAATCAGAAATTGGATGGGGTGAGTAAATTTAGTACTTCATGCGTACAATGCTAATTACAGTTTCCTTTATACATAATGATTTTGTTTTTCAGATACGAATTGCCGTTTGACAGACATGACTGGATCGTTGACAGATGCGGCCAAGATGTTAGATACGTGATCGATTATTATAATGGAGGCCCTGTAGATGAGAACTATAAATTCGCAATCATAGACGTGCGGCCAGCTTTGGATTCAGTAGAGAACTTGTGGGATAGAATGAAGGTTATTTGAATACTTTTTCTTATTTTGGAACAAGTTGAAATGAGTATTGATTTTTGAAAACTGTTCTCAGGTTACGTACTGGCGGTGGAGGTACAGCGGACAAGAATCAGAATAATTCAGACATAACTTGTGGATAGCTACGCTGTCAGTGCCCAATTTGTTCCTTAAATGTATCCGAGGTACGTTAGTTAATAAAATACATGTTTACGTTATGAAAAGTATTGTTTGTTTGCATGTGTCGAATGGAGATAATTCTGCTAATGTTTAATGAGAATGAAATTACTTATTATTAAGCTGATCAGAGTGAATTCAAGTACACGAATACGACGTATTTGTGAAACCGATAGAATGGTACGTTCCTCTCTTTTTATTTGCTCTCACCCGAGCCCTGGAACCGCCCCTTCGAGCATTACCTCAGGGACATCGGGGAGCCTTTTTAGGGCTGCCTTAGCCCTCTTCTCTTCTTGCCGGGAATCGGCCTAGGTCGACTGCGCTGTCTTCCTGTCGAATACCCGTATCACTAGCCCCGTGGTTTATGACGGTGAATTCAACGAGCATCGACAGGTAGCGCCTTACTTACAGCTTTCAAATGCTGGCGACCGATTACACACCTCTCGGAAGCCTCTGCTGTAAGTGGTTGTGACTCTGTGTACGTTATCAGAATGCGGTGTTAGAATGTGTGACGGGTTCTTTCTTGCATTACTGATAACAGTGCCGGCGTTGGGAATCGAACCCGGTGCCTTCGGGTTATGAAGTCGAGTTCTTACCGCTACGCCACAGAGCCACTGTTAGAAATGTTCTTACCATAGTCAGCTCGTACTTTTCGGTTCTTATACCCACCTCTTCATCTGTAATAATGGCTTTGCCATCAAGGATATTTTTCATTTGCTAGTTTTCCTAGAATCAATCGTTGGTCTTGATCCAATTTTAGAGGTGTGTGGAAGGGGGCGTGGATAGAGCGAACTTTTCTTGTCGTAAACCGAAAAAAAAAAATTAGTAGTATTCTAATGGGTAGTCCTGACCGGTGTAAGTAGTTTTAAAAATTTGATAATGCAGTCAGTTTATTGTCGTAAAATGTAAGCAGTAAGTAAAAATATTATATTTTAATGAGATTTCTTTTGAAAAGGTTTTATGACTAATTAGGGAAAACTTGTGTATATCTGACTCAGACTCTATGTGAGAGTATTGACAAACAACGTATTCAGATTATCATCAACTTTTTCTAATTTATTCGCTTATTCATTAAGGGCTGTTGCTTTGCCGAAATTGAAACTGGGTTTTTTGGTCTCTGATTCGAAAATTCAATCATTTTGGTCAAACAATTGACCCTGAATGGACAAAAAAACCATTTAGAGGTTTTTTTGGATCACTTAGATTTCGATGAAGATATATTTCTTTAACGTTTTGGATCAAAAATCCTACGACCTGGACCATCACCAAATTCAAATTTGACTTCTAAATTGTTAAAATTAACCCGACTCAGCAGAATGAACAAAATATGATAATACGTTTTTTTGTGTCGCCAAATTCAAAAATTCAATGAAATGATTGATTCGACCTCAAATTTGATCTCCTTTCTCCCTCCTGTGAATGGTTCAATTAGACTTTACCGAAGAAATTGCAAAATGTATGTGATTAAGGGCTTTTTAGGTCACTCATTTCGAAAATTACATGTTTGAACTCCAAAATTTGAATTTGACTCCTTAAA
This sequence comes from Acanthococcus lagerstroemiae, assembly GCA_031841125.1. NCBI lineage: Eukaryota > Metazoa > Arthropoda > Insecta > Hemiptera > Eriococcidae > Acanthococcus > Acanthococcus lagerstroemiae. The sequence continues at coordinate 21,622,008 of CM063109.1, read as the reverse complement.
CAGGTAAAATAATGTTCACTTTTCTCAGTACAGTTACGTTGGTCTATTTGGAGGAGTCAAATTTGGATTTGAAGATGCAACACGGGGCGGGTCAAAAATGTGATAGCATTTTTGAACTCAGCTATCCAAAACACCCCTATTCTCATATCCTGTTCAATTTCGTTGGCAACGTTGAATTGGCCTCCTAGAAGAGGGAAAAGTCGAGTTGGCTAAATTTCGGTTTGATCTGAAATCTAATTGAAGTTTTAAACTCAAAAATTCGAAACAGTTCTATTTTTGTGTATTTTTTTTTCTTATGATTCTATTTAAAATTCCAAAGTAAGAGGTACGTCCAGCTCCCCTCCAGGAAGAGGGGAAAATTTTCACCTAAAATGAGCTAGACTCTGTTCTTCGAGATGTCCGTTGTCTCTTTTTAATCCAACTTCGGAATTTAAAAAAAATATATGTAGGCAATTCATGAAACATCTTTTTGTCAGTGTTGTCAGGTGTCACATGTGGCATGTTTACATTTACTTGACACTTTGGATGGCGCTTTTGAAATATGTGGCACTTCCGTGGCACTTTTACATGTATGTGGCACTTTTATGGCACTTCTGGTGGCTCTTCTTTCATAATTCTAACGGGAAATAATTATTCCCTATTTCGAAGATAAATAATAAAGACGGTAGACGAAATCAGTTCATCGAACACCTTACTCAATAATGATTATTATGCAGATCGTGCGTGGATGGTGTCATGAGTATTGGACCTCCGACTAAAGTGTCGCTTGAATATATTTCTGCTGATCATAATTCATAAATCATAAGTTTTTGTGGAGTGTAGGAGTTGTGTCTTGTGTGTAGTGACTTTGAGTTCTGACTAGCACTCACTGCTGCGGTGCTGCTGGCCTGCCGGTCTAGTCAGCTGTGAACATAACTTTTTCGTTCTACGTCTGCCTCTACATCTGTATCTCTGTTCTTTCGTTCTCTCATGTGATATGATGGATGTCCATCTTGTGTAGGATAGGATTATGCCTCAAGCTGCACTGCTGCAGTACTGAACTGATTGTAAACAGAAGCATTTTTACAGGGTTGTGCATCTACGCGTAGAATACTGATGTAGATGTAGAATGTAGAATGCGCGTAGAAAGTGTAGAATGACGTGAATTACATTCAGGAGCCAAAAAAACTTGGCTGCTTTGTATTTGAATCCGTCTACGAAAACGAACTTTTGAGGCTCAAGTAAAGAAAGTAAACGAATTCTTTATTGATTCATTGAAACACGCCTATGGAGATGTTATCATTTTTATTGTGGAAAAAGGATCCATTTTCAAAAAATTATGCACAAATGGTTTAAATAATCATCATATACATTTTTGGAAAGAAGTGGCAGAACTAGCATTGAAACTAAATTAGATTCCTGCTTCACCGGCTCAATTTAAACGTGTCTTTTCCCAGTGGAGTAATGTGCATGACAGCACGCGTGATCGTCTCAAACTTGATCGTTCGAAAACTTTTCTATTGGTCTCTTAAAATAAATGATACTCGTAATTGTCGAAGTTCTGAATTTTGAGTATTAATTCATGTTTTTGTAAAGCTTTTTAAAGCTTAATTATTTACGAATAAGGAATAAAATTGATTATTTTTTGTTTAAATTTTTCAATTTTCACTCTTCTTGTGGTCAGTCTACGCATTCTACACATTCTACTGTAGAATGTGTAGAATAGTCATTCATTCTACATGTTGTATTCTATGCGTAGAATAAAAAATCTGCGCCAGTTTATTCTACGGCACAACCAGCATTGATAATGAGAATATTCCCATTATCAATGCTTTTCTTTACAAGTAACTCAGTGCTGCAGCAGTGCAGCTGAAGGTGTAATGCTTTACAAAATGGACGTCCATCATATCTATCGCATCAGTTACTTAATTTTGAACGTTTTCTTTGCCAATGATTTTGTGATTTTTGGTTTTTGTATTGCATCAAGTTGAAAAGGGGCTAGTCTGGTGCACCATAGACATCATTACTTGAACCTAATTTGTTAACTCATTATTTTTGCCTCTAGTTATTACATTATTACGATGATTACTATGATTAGGTTCACCAAAGATAAATAAAAAATGAAAAGAATCATTTATATTTCATATTATTTATTGCGAAAATGGAATGTAGCCTGTAGGTATTCAAATAAATTGAAAATCATTTATGTACCTAGGTACAAACTAAAAAGAACATAATATAAAATCAGAAAAGATCGAATGAAGAATGCAGAAACATTTCGAATTACCCAGCATGCGGAAAAGGATTTATGTGACACTTTCTTGAAAAATGTGGTACTTTTCCGAGAATTTCACCTGGCAACACTGCTTTATGTATTTACATAATAAAATATCGGATTTTATACTCATTATCTGACAGCCCTCTGTAGAAAGAAAAACGACTGCCTTACGACAAGCGGGACTTACGTTCAAAGCTTAGAGCTGGTATCATTAATAAGTTTTGGACGTCATCTGATGATGAAAAAATTATTGTTTCAATGAAATTACGAGATCAGATTTGAAACCAGCCTGGAGAATACATCAATTTTTCCCTTTTAACTTGACATTTTATTTTTCTCATGAGTAAATCTCCAAAATTTGAAACTGTATGAGCAAGAAGCAGAAATAAAGATTTTAAATGAAATGTTTCACCCTTTAACTTCATTTCACGGTACAACTATTAGAAAGAAATACTACTACCATACAGCGTAGCATTTATTTACGGCGAACCGTATATGCAATATTATCAACACGGGTGATGTCTGATTAGTTGTACCATTCGATTGAAGGCATAATTCACCTCAAATGAACTCTTTAAGCAATCGTGATGGTGTTGTGGGCTATTCTATCATTTTTCCCAATTCGACAAACAGAATCAATGCAATTTTCTTCGCAATCACTTCCTCGCCATCATACATTGCATTTAGAAGTGTTTTTTTCGTTCGTCTCCTCGAAACCTATATTTCTGCAAATTGTGGTTTTATATTTTATTGGCTTCTGGCAGAACTAGATACTACCATAATACTTCTTGAACTTCGGTGATTAGATGAAATGACATTGATGCTTTGTTTCAGCGGTTTTCAACCCTGTTGATATCGCATGGACCCGAAGTTGAAAAAACGGGGCGTCTGCGAAGCGATGGTTAAATTTTCCTAAAATACGATATGAATTTCGAATTACAAGTTCTCAAGGTTGCTGAATTCGTATTAGAGATTATTTTGATCCCATTTTCCAAACTATAGTACCCAAGCACCAGAAAGGGTAAAAATTTTAGAAATCAAAAAATGTAATAGAAGTGTATTTCTTGTTGATGTTCAAAAGTAGCTAAGCTCGTTCTTTATAATTCTCCTCGTTTACAATTGGGCACCCAAATTTCAAAGACTGCTGGATTGGCTTTCAGCACTACTTTTTTTAAACCAGTTTTTCAAATTTAGGCTCTACGGAGGAGCATCTTCCAGTTTAGATGCTTTGGAATACCACCATAAAATGAGCCTCAATGCAGTTCACGTAAGTGGTTTGAAATTATCGGAATTCGCAACACAAACAAACTGGGAAAGAGGTATTTCATTACGCATTTTGTTCCTTAAATATATTCGAGGCAACTTTCAGTTGATGAAATATAATATGTTTACGTTAAAGGAAGCATTGCTTCTTTGCATACATGGAATGGAGACAGTTGTGCCTACACATGTTCAATAAGCTGAAAATTTAGTAAACAAACTAAATTTAAGTACACAAATACGACGTAATCCACATAACAGTTGAGACAATAGGTACAATAAAAATGTTTTAAAAATACGATTAAAAAGTCAGTCATCCACTGGAGTGTACGTTAGGACGACCTCAGTCGGACTCAGTGATGAATCAGCATACAACAATATTTGCTCCAGTTCTGCAAATTTCGGTTTCAAGCCAACGTAGTGATATTTTAAGACTTGACTGAAAATATTGAACAAGCATTTAGAAATTGCTAATGCCGGACAGTTTGTACATAGTTTGCGATTTTTACTCACTTCTGTATCAGCCTGCGAGATCGTAATTTTGGAAAAACTTTCCTTATGATTTTACCGAACAAGGCCCGATCTACGGGTGTGCATAATTTCAATAAACAGTAATTTGTGTATAATTCGTACAAACGAGCTCGATCAATGGCTGGTTTATTTCCAGTCACTTCGTAGAAATTATCTCTGATCCAAGTACTGCAATCCTGTAGATCAACTCAGTTTAAAATGAACCAGGTACGTATGATGCCATTTCGCTTTCTTGGGTCCGAAGCAGTATCTGCTTGTGAGCCCACGAGACGGCTGTAACTCGAGCATAAAATAGTTTGAAATACTTACAGATACATTCTGTTGCGAGTACTTATGTTGGCTGTGCTTAGAAGATGCTTGATTGAATTCGTCCACTCTGTAACAGGTAATATAACAAAATCGAACAATTCTAACCATTTTCGTTGAGTTTTCTTTTGAAATCGGTAGCACTCACTTTCTGGGCCTTCCTCGTCGTCTATGCCGCTTGGTCGAATGGGCACTGCTAGTTCCAGTCTTCTGCACTTGATTTCCGCTAATAATATTTGTTTTTGGTATAGGAACTGCTTTAAAATTAGTTGTTTTCTTGTTCGGTTTGCTATCGTTGCCCACATTCAGGTCGCCTCTGTCATCAATATTCAATCTGTTGTTTTCGCAACTGTCTTCCAACTTGACTTCAATATCTAAACTTTTATCCGCGTCCGAATCGTTGTTATTTAGCAGTATTGAATCACTGTTACTTGGCATTGCTGAATCGTTGTTATTTAGCATTGCCGAATCGTTGTTATTCAGCGTTGCCGAATCGTTATTATTTAGCATTGCGGAATCGTGTTCATCAAATCCGCTCTTCAACTCTTGCTCGCACTCTTTCGCGATTCGCTCTTCTGTACTTTCTTTCGTGCACGGCTGCAACTCGATTAATGTGTTCGGCACATAATAATGTGGTCCTTCGGCTATGTTTGATCCATCGGGAAATTCATTAGCAGACGTCATGAGATGTTCTATATTTGAAATCGGCATATCAAACAGCGTTGAAAGCTTCTCTCTGTCGTAAATGCGAGCTCCAGCTTCGTCGTTATTGAAGTCCAGCACTCGTTTAGTGTTTGTTCGAAACTCGTCCACACTTTCTTTGAATAACCAATCGGCGAGCAATTGAGATAGCTCCTCCTCGGATTTGAGGTGAAACTCGTCGCCGAAATCAATCCCATCGTCAAAAAAATGGAAACCTAGCGTTTCAGTGACGAAAAAGAGACAGTTTTTCTCTTCTTCGGGTTTCGACTGGAAAGACCAAGGATGGTGAGATGATTTTAAAATGTCCTCGCATAGCCACCTGATATCCATACTCTGTGGCAAGTCTTCGTATCTGAGAATCAGGTCTCTTGTATGACTGGCATATATGTAAGATAGCGAAGCATTAATGTAGTTTGAAAATGTGAACATAATATTTGACCACGAGTCGATGACTGAAAATATCTGAAACAGGTTTGTGTTAGTTGGGTTGGAGAAAACGAAATCGTCAAAACTTGTAGAAAGCATTTTCATCGGGAAAATATTCTTACTTCCTTCTTGGTGTTGTAAAACATATTAGCACAATCGTCGTGACTGTCGGGTGTTATCGAGGTGGTAGCTGTCATCATTTCGTTTTCAATCACTGTTTTGAGCAGCCAAATGGAATCATTACCTGAAAAAAAAAAGAGTTTAAATAACTGCCGGCGCTCTATGTTAAAGGAAATATTTAAGCTGCCGTTAAGTGGGGTAATATTTGACATTGGTGGTAATACTAAAGCTCTATAGGGGGAGTGCTGACATACGCCATTTTGGATTATACCGCGCGCGTGAATGCCGAATTGACTACGCGGTGCGTTCCGTGTAGTTGGGCTCGGCATCCACGGGCGCGGTATGATCCAAAAGGGCGTATGTCCGCACTTCCCCTGTAGAGCTCTAGTAATACCGGCCACTCATGACTTATTGTGGGAGCGCTAGTATTCGGATTCCGCAGTCTTACTGATAAGAAAATGAAAGAGTGATCTGATCATGGAGGTTTTACTGTTGCTGATTTCCTGATTTGTGATTTTTTACTGAACTTATTGAACTGCTGGGATTATCAAAATGTTTTTGTTTTGATACAATGCTCGTATTTTACTCTATCGCGCTTTCAGATCTCAAATTTTCTAATTCGACGTCTATAAGAACGGCCCACTCTAATGCGGTTAGTAGACACTTAGAAACAAATATGAACCAGCCGCCAAAGTCAAGTACACGTTCACAAGGATGATTCTAGCTGCATTGCTGAGTTTACTTTCTTTCAAAAAAGAAACACGAGCATGAATCGAATGGATGACAAACTAGGCTTAGCGACAATTTAGCTGACTAAAATTTGGGCAGATTCTCATCCAAGAATATAACTGCCCGAATTTCAAATACCTGAAAGTAAAATAATGTCGATTTTGGTTTTTATAATTCGTTATTTGACCGATGATTGGCACCGCTTCACTTAAGTTATTATGAAGCCATACAATTGTACATTACCATTTCCTAAAAAGATAGACCAATCTGGCAAGCAAATGTAATTCGTAACTTGTATCAGGGTTTTCTCGTATACTTTTCGGAAAAAAAGCGTAAATATGTCGGATGTTTCTGAAAATCTTTTCTTTAAATACAGCCGCGTTTCAAACTCGTCTAAAGCCACATCTTGAGTCATCTGTTTTATTGTATCCAATTTTGATGCTCCATATTTCGCTAGAATCAACTATAACAAATACTGAAGATGAGAAACATATTTTACTCCATGGCTTTTGATAAGAATACACACGATTAGCCACCTTACCCAACATCGGAGTTTCAGCACAATGTTACAACATAAATTAGTATCCATATGCGGAATATCTTCCATTGGTGACAAAAATAGTTCTATCAATTTTAAAATCTGAACAAAACTCACAAATTACATTGCTTATTACAAATTTCGAGGATTACAGATGACTATAGAATGCAATAGGTATTATGTTTTATTTTGATTTTGTTCAATAACATATTTGCAGCCAACTAATTCTGAGACTTTAATACGGACAAAAAATGAGTGAGAGTGGAAACAATACCGAAAATTCTATTTTCAAACACGTAGAAAAATCATTTCAAAATGAAAACTTGAGTTTCAGGTTGAAAATTTAAAAAAAAATACATATTATATAAAATTATTCGCAAGAATCACAAAATATACCCGAGAATAAGATCTGTTTACAATTAAATTACTTCCTATCATACACAGAATTAAATAAATAACATTTGAAATAACAAAAAAATGACATTTTCAATTAAATAAGAAAATAAATTAATTTCAAAAGTAAAATTTGGGTTTCAACTTGAAAATTCTAAAAAATATTGTATAAAATTATGCACGAAAATCACAAGATATACCGGACCGTACGTTCAGTTTAAAATTATATTACTAGCATCGTACGTAAAACTAAATTCAATTTTTATGAAACATGACGCATATATTACATTTTTAGAATGCGGAGAGGTAGAGAGATGTTTATAAGCTTCGTCGAAATTTCGAGTAATCGCATGCAGTGCGAAATTAACAGCTGCACAACGGGCTCCCTAAAGGCTAAACATATAGATTATCCAGAACCAAAAAATTAATGCGATGTTTCGATGACTGGGACAATACTGATTACATATTACTTCATCTGCAGTCAGTGCAGGGACCTATATCTAATTAATACTGGTACACACTCGTAACGTAGACAAAAAAGCATTTGTTAAGGTAATTGTTTCATAATTATAGAGTAAACATGGAACCGTGACTGCAGTACAGTTCACTGAAGCACTACAGACCTGAGTGAGGAATACGCCATCTTATCCTTACCTTATTCCTGAACGTGAATCGGCCTCCCGGCGCCGACCGCCAAGCCTATTTGTTTCATAAAACAGTTTAGCATACAAAGTGGCGTATTTCTCCACTTAAGTTTATAGTGCTTGAAGTTCACTAACCAGAAGATAAGTTTACTTAAAAATGAGGAGAGATTTCAGAGGTCCTTAAATACGAATGACTAGTATTTTCAGAATTTTTCATTAATTATGGACCGTTAAATGCATGCAATTTTCCATTATTAATGATAATAATAATCGAGAATAATTCGCACTTATAACATAAACCCATGTAATCTACAATCACATGGAGGACGTTAATCTTGACATGCATTTATATGCTATGAATTACATTCTATAAAACAACCAAAATTACCCCGATGAATATGTTCAATATCACTTCTCTATAACGGCGGATCTACTTTATAACAAATAGACGTTACATACAATATGCACTTAATTGAGATCACAAATTCCAGAAAACTCAACTGCTTTGAAAAAATCTACAAGAACTACATTAATACCTCGAATATTATCCCAGTTTTAAGGCACTTCTTTGACACTCGATCGTCAAATTTAAAAATTTGCATCATACTTCTCAATAAATCATCCTTCAAAACTCTGCATTCAGTCGATGAAAAAATATCGAGTACATTATATTCACGCAACAGACTGGTAACTTGAAACATACTAAGATGGTAAAACGCGTATACAAAATAACCAATCATTTGTACTTTTTTGAAATCCGTGACTTATGACTCAAGCTCTTACCAAAATACCTGTGTTTCGGTACATGTTTCATCAACTGCAACATTGCATTAGTCTCCGCATGAGACACTATAGGCACAGGACCCAGAACTGCTGTTCCCGATAATCCTTCAGTTGCTGAGCAACTAGCAGTGCTGTTGTTCCTACAGTAGACGGGACGATACCTCAAACTGTTATCGCCTTCGCCGTGCTTTGTAAACATAAGTTGATCGTCTATAGTTCGGACATTATTCAGATACTGTTTTACAGTTCGCGCTCGAATGACAATGTACTCCTGTTCATTCTCATGCTCCAGCATATTTTGTAAATCGGCTACGTCGTTGATCTTCGGATAATTCGATTCCCCGGACGTTCGACCTCCAATATTTATGCCACCGAATAGAGTCCAAAAATTCAGTTTAATACCGCACCATACGACAAAGAAGAAGAATACGAATACCAGAGACGTCAAGTAGACAAATGGTAAAAATACAATGCTCAGTGGCCAAGGGGCTGCTCCTGCAAAGTACATGTTAAAATTATGACTTGACTAATGAAAGAACTAGAAAATATTTGTTAGATAGCAGCTCGAATTTGAGGTTTTAACTAGAGCAGTGATAAAAGCCTATTCTTTCATACCATTAATGCCTTTCAGAAAATCGCCTAAAGCAGAGCCCAGCGACTTTAAAGGATGAATCAACATCATTGACAAGGTTTCCGACAATACAATTGATGGAGGAATTTTTGAAAACGGATCAACTTGGAAAGCCTTGTGATACTGCTTACACTCATCTAGATGAAAAAAATAAATACAGAGTAAGTGACTGAACAGAATATGAAGAATTCTAATTCAGTTTTCATTGGAAATTTAACAAAACATTCAGACAATAGATAATTGCCAGCAGCTGTTGACTTTCGGAAACTGCTTCAATCTGAACCGATTCAATCAGTTGAGCTCGACGGAGGGGAACATGTAAGCTGAGGCATACATACCTTCGACCGATGAAAACAGAAAACTGAATATCGAAACTTTCTTCGGAGCACAAACATCCGGAATATGGGAAAATTTTTTTACTTCCGCAAAATGTTCAGCTACCGCGTCCTATAAAACAATATCGCATTGATAAACAAGAATTATGACGACAGATCTTGAAATCAGAACACGGAGTTAAATCATACCTGATACATATGCCACCAGTTCCCAGCTAAGCCACCCATGAAAAATATCAAGTACAAGAAAATCATGATCCTTTTCAAGCTCTTCCCAACAGCAAACATCCACAACACTACTCCAAAGACAACGGTGACAACTGTGACTGTTAGTTTCTATAAAATGAGAACAATCAGATGAACGAATGTATGCCAATATTCGAAAATGAGTACTGAGACACCGAATTGAAAAACCTACCTCCCATGTCATGTTATGAAATAACTGCTCTACAGGATTTAAATAAGGAGTTAGTACATCGAAACTGTATCCGCGTTCATGATTGAATATAGAGGAAAATAAATTATCTAACTCTGTTAATTCCGAAGACGTAACATGTTCTCCCAGGGCGATCAATCTTGACAATTCTTCGGTGGTAATTAACACGGGAATTTCAGTGGTGATTCTCGTCTGAGGCTTGATTATTTTATTCTGTGAACATCAACGTGTAATTTATAATTTACAAAATTTATACGGATTAGATTAGGGTAATAACTACTAGATACGTAGCAGAGAAATATCATTCTCCTATATATTGCATAGATATCATTGAACATATTACAAAGGCGTTCTGTTGCAAACCACACAATCTTTAAATGCAGTTGCGATAAATACGTGAAGATAGAGATTTCAATGACAAAAGTGTACGAGGCTATATGATACACTTACTTTTAAATCAGCAGTCAGTAAGACACGATTAATGAACCTTTGTAAGAATATTTGAAAGCGTTCTACTTCATCGTTGAGATATCGTGAAGTGGTACTGTTATCGATAACCTCATCCTTTGTTCCGGCCACCTGTGCAGTTGGTGACTTCATACTCTTTGTCTGCCGATTGTAGTTCCGCATATCTCTTGGATCGACCCAGTCCGATGGAATGTAACTCGAATCCGAATCCCCTGCAGATACCGATATCCACAAGCAGAATATTATGATAATTACCATTCTGAAGTGGTCTTGATTCCAGTAAAGGATTGAGAAGCATATGCTTAAATGTCGGTTTAGAATCTGCAACGAAGTCAATGTAATATGGTAACCTGAAGACATCGAAAATATTTTATGAAAACGAGAGGACACAATAAAACCAGCTTTAAAGGAACAGGTTGAGTTAAAATTCTTCGATTAGTTGTAAAAATCTCACCTGAAGATCCAAACGCCGCACAGATTTTGCAAGAATCTGTCAACTATCGAACCGTTTAGTGATAACATTGATAAGCGTTGTGTTGATATTTTCTTACGCTCACAATTAATCACACAATCACAGATTCCATGAAAACAGAGTCACGACTCACGACAGTCATGCATATTGTCATACGAGATCATAATCATAATTCATAAAGTAGAAAACTGTGACTCACATTCTTTAATTTCACATTGTTTGATACCTTCACTTTGGAGTTTTAACCAATAGTCTAGACAGTATAGACACATACTAGATTCAGAAAAGAGATTTTCAGGGGGAAAAGGATAATAAGAAATGGAAGATTACCTATTGAAAATTGTTGAGAATAGTGTCCTAAGTCCTATAATATAAAGTAATATATGCTAGAAGTCCCCACTGACCCCTTCTATTAATTTGTTTAGAGAGTTTGAACCACACCCCTTCTGCTAATTTGTTTAGAAATTCAAAATTACCCTTTTGAGCAGCATAGTTTAACACAGGCCTTATGAAGAAGAGGAAGGCAGTTCTTAGCTTTCTTTCTCATTATATTTTATACGATTTTGAGAATAGAGAGAGTTCATAAAGTTCAATTACACTCTATTCTTTACCTCCATAACATTCTATCCTTGAGAATTTTGTGCCCCCTTGCCCCACCCCTCGGATACTACTTATGTGAAATGTGAAATCAGTTGTTTACATATGAGGCGTTATCTGTCAAAAGGGCCTTCATCGCGTAGGGGCCCTTTTTGCGGAGATGCTGATGCTTTTCGAATTCTCCATGTCCTACTCTATGTATTACAAAATATAATATTCAGTGAAATTGGCGCCGATAAATGATTACAATCGCATTGTATTAACACCGATTCTATACTGGGATGCGTACCAACTTTACATGTCAATGAAACCAAGCATACACATTACATTATATCATAGAGTGAAAAGCGAGGAACTCCATCCGGGATAATACGCCTCAGAAATTACACATTTTGGTTCCCTTATCAGTATGGAGAAACATCTTCACTACTACATTAGCCTCAATCAGGAGAATTTACAGTAAGTCATACAGCGAGTTAAGAATTACCTATTGTGTATTTTGTTTCATATTTGTAAGTTGTATAAATGAGGAGTTATCTGTCAAAAGGGCCCCTGACAAATAGGATTCCTATTCGTCAGGGGCCCTTTTGACAGATAACTCTTCAAATGTAAGTATGGAAACAAGCGAAGGGGAAGAATGCATAAAATTCATCACCGATCATCATGGGAAAACAGCGAAGTACTGATAAAGCGCAACATG